>VYZT01059386.1:1031-31750 GCA_013400735.1 Pomatostomus ruficeps | reverse complement strand
GCACTCGTGTCAGCCGTGGGCAAACCCACAGCCTGGAGATCTCTGGTTTTAGGGAGGCACTCGTGTCAGCCGTGGGCAAACCCACAGCATGGAGATCTCTGGTTTTAGGGACGCACTCGTGTCAGCCGTGGGCAAACCCACAGCATGGAGATCTCTGGTTTTAGGGAGGCACTCGTGTCAGCCGTGGGCAAACCCACAGCATGGAGATTTTTGGTTTTAGGGAAGCGTTTCAGAGCTTTCCTGCTGGCACTGCTGCCCCACCACGCGTGCCCAGCTGCGGGATGAGGAGTGCACAAACCCTGCTGATAACCGTGGGCAGGGCCTTCCACCGACGCTGTGAGATAACAGCACTGGCCCTGCTGGGCTGAACGAACCCAAACTGAGCCAAACTGAGCCCAACTGAGCCCCCCAGGGACTCTGGCTTCCGGCACAGTGACCCCTGAGCTGACCCCAAGGGAGGCAGTGCTGCGCTCCAGCACTGAGTATAATTTTTTTTTTTAATTGTTTTTCCCAGGGACTCTGACTTTTCCTGCAGTGACCCCCGAACAGCCCACGGGGCACTCGGGGAGTGCTCAGCACAGCCCGGTGTTCCCGGGGCAGCAGCCACTGCCCAGGCCGCGCATTATTCAGTGCTCAAGTGCGGGTGGCAGCTCGCAGGCGCTGCCCACAGCTGCTGCCCGAGGAGCTCTGGGTGCTCACGAGAGGCTCTGGGTGCTCACGAGAGGCTCTGGGTGCTCACGAGAGGCTCTGGGTGCTCAGGGAGGCCGTGTGAGCACTCAGTGCTGTCACATTCCTGCAGGGGACAGCGCAGCAGAGACCCCAAGCTGCACCTGCATGGAGGCTTCGCTCTGTTCTTAGCAGAACCTCGTGATAAATATAAACTTCTGAGCATTTTATAAATGCCCTGCTTCTCACTAAAAATCCCCACTTCTCATTTTAAGAGGAAGAAAACCTGCTAAATCAATAACGCCTGAGAGTACCGATCCATGCCTTGTGTTGACTTTTGGTTGCCACTTCACCTCGCCCAACGGGTTTTGTCCCTTTCCAGTGCTGAGCCACGCCACAGAAACCCCTTCAGCCCAGCCAGGCACCCAAACCACACCTCCAGGCCTTCGTCTGGCCTTCCTTTAAACTTCCTTTAAACACAGTGATAAATTCACTGTGCTCCAAGCTAAAAAAAAAAAAAATTGGCTTTTTAAAAATTTTAGCCTGGCCTGGTCCTGGTAGCAGCACTTGAGCCTCGCAGTTCTGCTCCTCCCGGATTCCCAGCCTTGCTGTGGCTCATCAGTGCAATCACACTGCAGATGCCAAACTCCTCACACATCCTTTCACCTCCCACCTCCTCCCAAACTATCCAAGCAGGAATCGCTGCCCAAGAAGGTGCCACGAACGCCCACAGTGCCAAGGATGAGAGAAAACCCTGGATTTCAGTGGCTGGGTGGACACAAGTGAACCCAAACCCGGAGATAAACTGGGAACTCATCAACACACAGCACTGTGGGGCAGGGCTGTGCCCACACCAGGGTGTGACAGGGACAGGGAGCGTTGGGGGTTTTACCTCGGATTCCTTCCCAGGGCTCTGCAGGTCGCTGTGAGATGAAGATGTGGATCCCCCGTTCAGCTGGAGGAGAGGAAAACGTCAGTCTGGTGTGTGCCGGGCAGAATTAACCACAGCTAATTAAACAGCCAGGGACAGCCACGCTGGGCTGCTCCAGGGAGGGAACAGAGCCCGGAGGGGACCCCGCACACACAGGAGATCCTGGGACTCCCAGCAGAGCTGCTGCTCCCCCCAGTCCCTGCTCTGCCAGACCTGGGGCACTGCCACCTCCTCCCTCTGTCCCTGGGGCTGAACAGGGCTGAAATTTCCCTCGTTCAACCCCTAAATTAAAGCTGCAGCGGGCAGTAATTAAAACTGGGCAGTAATTAAAACCAGGCAGCAGCAGCAAAGCTGAGCTGAACGAGCCCTGGGCACTTGAGCATCCAGGCTCACCTGGAGCCAGGGAAGGACCCTGATCCCTCCTGATCCCTCTAACACATCCTCCCCAGGCTGTGTCCCCTCTGTCACCTGCAGCAGGCGAGGACTCACCTGGGTCTGTGCAGATCCATTCGTCATGGGCTGGGGCACCACACCTGGACACAGAGGAAACACACAGTGAGTACCCTCAGCTGGGACTGCTGCCCCAGGAGAGCTGGGATTGCTGCCCCAGGAGAGCTGGGATTGCTGCCCCAGGGCCCAGGAGAGCTGGGATTGCTGCCCCAGGAGAGCTGGGTTTGCTGCCCCAGGAGAGCTGGGATTGCTGCCCCAGGAGAGCTGGGAGTGCTGCCCCAGGAGAGCTGGGATTGCTGCCCCAGGAGAGCTGGAATTGCTGCTCCAGGGCCCAGGAGAGCTGGGATTGCTGCCCCAGGAGAGCTGGGATTGCTGCCCCAGGAGAGCTGGGACTGCTGCCCCAGGAGAGCTGGGAGTGCTGCCCCAGGAGAGCTGGGATTGCTGCCCCAGGGCTCAGGAGAGCTGGGATTGCTGCCCCAGGAGAGCTGGGATTGCTGCCCCAGGAGAGCTGGGATTGCTGCCCCAGGAGAGCTGGGAGTGCTGCTCCAGGAGAGCTGGGATTGCTGCCCCAGGAGAGCTGCCGTTAAATACTTTGTCTTCACAAGTTCTTTAATCAAAAATCTTAAATCCAACTCAAAAATCTTCACCAAAATCAGCATCACGGTGTTGCCACAACAGTGTCTGGTACACAACCTGCTCCCCAGGCACCCTGGAATTTTTTTTTGCTCCCTTCCAGTGATTTACACGAACAATAGGCCACACAATGGCAATTTTTATGCGTTTAAGCTGCCAGTCACCACGATCATGTTATTGCCCCAGGCATCACCATGTCTCACTGTCCCAGACTAACAGATGTCTTAATTAGGACAGGATTAATAACTGAATTATGTCAAGCGTGGATGCTTCCCTAGGGACTGATTGGGGGCTACATCACTGCAGACTGCAGGGATTTCTGGGGCAAAGCAGAAAGATAAACCTGAATTATGATTTTGAGAGCGTGCTGGTGCCAAAACCTCCAGTGTGGCTTTGGGATCCTGAAATATTTCATTTCAGGGAATGTTGGACTCGTGTTTAGAGTAGGACAAGCTCTGAGCAATGGGCATCAGAAGAGCATCAGCTCACACACAAGTGATGTTTAGGTCTCTGGTATCATAAACAGATGAATTTTAAATTATTTAAACGAAAAACAAGTGGAGCTGGACTTCAAAACCAAAGCTCCCATGTCTAGAAATATTTTTGCGATTCCTTAACCTAAAAGGGTCTTAAAACCCCGTCATGGCCTTAAAGGTTGAGGTGCCCAGGATGAGCTGCAAGGCTGGGAAATGCTCAGTGTGAGGTGGAAGCAGCTCAGGTAGGGAGGACAATCGTTATTTCCTCTCACCCTGCAAACAGCAGGACCCAGCAGAGCCCTTTGGCACCGGCGCAGGTGCCAGGCAGACCCTGGGGAGTGCACCCAGAGAGCAGGGCTGGGCAGGGGCTGGAGCATCCCCTGTCCCCCAGGTCCCTGTCCCCATCCCGGGAACAAGGGCTCCTTTATGGCACAGCCAGCGGGCAGCATCTGACACCCAGCGCTCCCTGACCCATTTCCCAGGACAAATCTGCCCATTGAGCATCCCCGAGCGTGGGGATCCGAGCGGGAACAGCTGTGCGGGGACACAGAGCTGCCCTTTGAGCCGGGGACAGCCCGGGCTGGGAGCTGTGTCCCCAGCCAGGAGCGGGGCAGGTTGGGCAGCACAGGAGCAGCTCTCCCTGCCAGGTTCCAGCAGCCAGGAAAGCTTTTCCTGCCAAAGCAGCCGTGCCGTGATCAGCCGGCGTGGAGCCCTTCCCTCTGCACACACCGGGCTCTCCAGGGGCCTGCAGGTTCCTCCACTGGAGCAAAGAGCAGTCAGGGAATCATGGAGAAATTCAGGTTGGAAAGGACCTCAAAGCTCATCCAGTCCCACCTTCCACCAGAACATTCTGCTCCAAGCCCTGCTCAGCCTGGCCTTGAGGGCTCCCCCCAAACCCCACCACACCTCGGTCCCTTCAAGTCCCAGAGTTAATTATTCACCGTGTAAAAGCAACAAACTGTTTTTTGGCTGGAGGAGGGTGTATTCTCCAGTATTTATAAATAGCTGGGTGGTGCTCAGGAAACCACTGAGGGATGAGACAGGAGGGAAACATGACTCTCCCTCACTCCTGAGATCCCACCCATGGCACCGTGAGTCATGGGAACGGCGCGGGGCCACCCTGGGAAAGGAAGGGCTCACCTTTGGTGTGCTCCTCCGTGGGGGTCACCCCCAGCTTCTTGAAGTACTCGTCCGTTTCGGGGTCCACCACCAGCAGCCGGGCTTCGCTCTCCCGGGATTTGATGTGGGACACCACCTCCGAGTGCCGCAGGCCCTCCACGTTTATCCCGTTCACCTGCGGGGCGACGGCATCAGAACCCAAACCTGGGCCCAGAGTCCCGGCCCCCAGACCCCCAGAGCAGCCCCCTCTTTCCCCGAGGGCTGGGATTTTCCTTTTTGCATTCTGGTCCTGGCCCCCAAACCCCCAGAGCAGCCCCCTCTTTCTCTGAGCGCTGGGATTTTCCTTTTTGCATTCTGGTCCCGGCCCCCAGACCCCCAGAGCAGCCCCCTCTTTCTCTGAGCGCTGGGATTTTCCTTTTTGCATTCTGATCCCGGCCCCCAAACCGCCAGAGCAGCCCCTCTTTCCCTGAGGGCTGGGATTTTCCATTTTGCATTCCCATTGGGATGACAGGAAGGCTGCAAGCTTTTTCCCTTCCCCTTCCCCAGCCAACCATGGCGTCCTAAACCTCCCCAGTGCCTCTGCCCACATCCCAAACACATCCACGGGGAACCACAGCCCCCAGGCTCTCCCCAAACCCTCTGCCTGCCCTCTTTGGTGCTGGCAAACCCAACTTCCCCTTGGATATGCCCCAGGAATCTCAGGCTGGCTGTGGGCACAGACAGTGGGCTGGGGACACCACCGTGATCTGCGGCATCACCGTGCCACCCTTCACCCTTCTGGGGTGGAAAACTCTGGGTTTCTGTGCCCCTGATGGGCGAGTCCCTGTGCCTGGCGCATGGATTCATCCCTGGATTCATCTCTGGATCCATCTCTCCCCGCCCTGCGTGCGAGCCAGGACCCACAGGGAACGTGATCCTGCGCTCCCGATTGTTCCCCGCGGCGAGGGGACAATGGTGGCTCAGGACATTGTTCGAGTGGGAATGAATCAGCCTTTGTCCCACCGGGAAGGGCCCTGCACCGCCCGCCCCGACAGCCTCGGCGCGACCCAGAGCTCGTCCCCATGCGAAGGGAGGAGGCAGGAGGGCACTGAGCCCCAAAATCCGGGATCCTTTCACAGGGATCCAGGTGTCCCCTGCTCCCGAGGGCATGGCGGCAAGGGCTGGGATGGGAAAGACCCCCCATTCCCAGGTTTGGACCTCATTCCAGGTGCTGCCAGCTCACAGCCACCTCCATCCCTGTCCTGCCACTCCAGGTGTCCCAATCCATGCTGGGCTGGAAAGGAACCCCCACTCCCAGGTTTTGCACCTCATTCCAGGTGCTGCCAGCTCACAGCCCCTCCACCTCTGTCCCATCACTCCAGCTCCCCCAATCCATGCTGGGCTGGAAAGGAACCCCCACTCCCAGGTTTTGCACCTCATTCCAGGTGCTGCCACCTCCCAGCCACCTCCATCNGGTGCTGCCAGCTCACAGCCCCTCCACCTCTGTCCCATCACTCCAGCTCCCCCAATCCAAGCCCAGGGCTCACCCCTGGCTGAGCCAGACCGGGCACCCCAGGGCTGCTCTCCCCCCACCCTGGCACAGAGCTGGGGGACATCAAATATTTATCCAAGAGCAGGCGGGGAGGGGATCGGGTGTCCGAGCTCGCCAGCTCACCCCGCGCCGCTTTGTGTGTGCCAGGCCCGCGGCCAAGGCCATGAATAAATCACACGACCCCTGGATGTGACACCGCGGCAGCCGCTGCCACCCGTGCCCCGCTCCCGGCCCGGCCCCACGCTGCTCCCGACATTAAACTTGCAGGTGCTGGGAAGAGCCAGCGGCTCCCACTGCCTGGGGAATGGTTATTCCCGGGGCTGGGAAGCAGGAGAGTGTTCCAGTCTTGGGATTTTCCCAGCTCAGGCTCTTCCAGGGTGCAAATCCCCTTCCTGCTCTGAGCTGGGCCATGGATCAGTCCCTGTGGGGTGAATTTGGGGTTCACCCTCCCTAGGAACAGCCTGAGCAGGGGATATCCATGTGCTCCCACCCCAGGGAGAGGGGTGATGGCTGCGGGGTCAGTCCCTGCCTGTCGCTCTGCCCGATGGGGGACCTTCCTTCTCCAGGAAAAACACAACACAGAAGCCAAGGAGAGGAGAATTCCCAGCCCCATCCAAACTTTTTGACTCCATCCTGAAAGAAAAGTGTTGTCCAGCAGCTGGTGAGCAGCAAGATGCTTCCAAGAGCACTTTTGCCCCCATTTTTCATAATTTTATGTCTTAAAATCTCTGCAGAGCCTCTCCCCTTGTTTTTCCAAGCGCCTCGCTGGCAGGGCATCAGCTCAGCCGGGCGGCACCGCCCTGGCCTTGTGCCCACAGTCACCTGCCCGACCTCCCCGGTGCCAGCCAGCGCCAGCGCAGCTCCGTGGGGACACGGGGCACTGGTGGCCTTGGGAATGCCTGGGCTCAGCACTCTTGGAGGGCTTTCCCAGCCTAAACAATCCAAGTTTCTGCTCTAGAACTCTGCCCAGGCTGCAGAGCTCACAGATGCCCACTTGGCACGAGTGGAAGGAGCACAGAGCCAGAGCAGCCTCGTTGGCTTTATGGCCCTGAATTAGGGAACACAGGGGGATTGGATGGGAAAGGCCAGGGGACGGGGGCTGTTTCAGTGTCCCCAGGGTCCCACCCCGCTGCTGCCCCCGTTACCTCCACCAGGCGGTCCTGGGGCCGCAGCCCCGCGCGGGCAGCGGGCGAGTCGGGGTCCACGGAGCGGATGAACTGCCCCGGCCGGGACTTCTCGCTGTGCAGGTTGAAGCCGTAGCCATTGGGGCCTTTCTTCAGGTGGCAGAGACGCGGGCACAGCTCCTTCTGTCCGTTTAAGTCCTGCTTCATGGGGGACACCAGACACGGGGGTTAATTGATGCCTTTGGGGTGTCACTCGGGCCGATGTGACCCTAAACGGAGCCCCAAGGAAGCGCCGTATCTGCCCCCCGTCCCCAGCACGGGGACAGGTTAACAAATGGATTTCCTCTCATTGAGGCTATTTTCGAAACCCAATTGTCCAAAAACCACTCCAGAAAAATGAAAACAAAACAAAAAATGCATTTCCTTCACCAGGAGTGGCCCAGATTAACCCACCCATGGGCCGGGACCCTCCCCAGCAGCGGCCGAGCCCCAGCCCCGGGCAGGGAGGAACCGAGGCCAGGCTGTGCTGTGCCCAGGCTCACCCAGACCCGGGATTAACCTCACTCAGGTATTTCAGGCAGTGCCACACCCTCGGTGTGGGGATGGCACCAGCGAGGAGGCACCAGGATGATGAACCCGAGCATCCAGGAGCTCCCTGCGGCTCGGGAAGGCTGAGCCTGGCAGGGCGAACAGCACAGGAGCACGGGGGGAGTGTAGTGCTGCCCCTCATGCCATGAAAAATGTTTTATGGCTCCTCAGGGCGGCCAGGGAGCAACAAATCCCATTTTCTCCAGGTCTGCAGGACCCATCGCATTCCCTCGGGGGTGCCAGTTGTCCACAGCTCATGGCACAGCACCCCAGCCCTGCCAGAGGCACCTCGGGGACCCAGGGTGCTCCTTTTCATCCATGGGCAAAGGAAAACATCCTCCTGGAGGAGTTTTAGCCTTCCCTCTGCACAAACAGCGCTCTGCTCCCCGCCTGCCAGCAGAGAGGATTTGTCTCGGATCACATTCGCAGGGAAATCTCGTGCAGCCTTTTCTTCCAAATTAAAAATCCAGGCGGCGATTTCCTCCCCTTCCTCCCCCGGCCGAAAAGCACCGTGAAACTCCAAACCTCCCGACTCCTTCCTCCCCTCAAGGAGGGATTTCACAGAGCAGGACAAAGTGGGGACAAGCAGAGCGGTCACCCCCAGGATCCCTGCGCTGGGGGATGGAATTTTCACAGAATTCCAGAATGGTCTGGGGTGGAAGGGATCTTAAAGATCATCCTGTTCCAGTCCCCTGCCATGGCAGGGACACCTCCCGCTGTCCCACGCAGCTCCAAGCCCCGTCCAGCCTGGCCTGGGACACTGCCAGGGATCCAGGGGCAGCCACAGCTGCTCTGGGCAGTTCCGGCTGTGGCTGCAGTGCCCTGGGGGACACAGAGGTGGCTCAGGGCTCAGCAGCAGCCTGAGCAGCTCAATCCCAGCATCCAGGAAGAAACAGGGAGGCAAAATGACCAGAACTCACACACAGAGTGGCTCAGGCTGGAAGGAACCGCTGAAGGTCATCTAAATCCAATCCCCCTGAAGCTGACTGTGTCCAGCAGCTTCCCTCTGGCACAGGAGGGGCACCTTGGCCACCAAATTCCTCAAAAGCTGCTCACACACGAGGGTCACCTCCAGCAGTGCCCATCACAGGCACCAGGGCAGCTCAGAACTGCTGCAAACTGTTCCTGAATTTCACACAGATTCCCTCATCAATTGAGTTTTTTTTATTAAAAACCAGCCTGTGGTGTTGATACCCCAGTCCCAGATTGGTTCTTAAAGGGGAAAAACCCCCAGAGCAACAACCCAAACCCAGCTGGGGGTCCCAGTCCCTCCCCTACCTGCTGCCCACACCCAGGGCAGCCCTGCAGCCCCATCCTCGGCACGTTTAACCCTGCTGCACTTTTCCCATGGCCCCGAGCAGCCGGTTCACCCCTATCTGCAAACATTTCCAGCCCGCCTCGGAGTTCTTCAAAACCCGAAGAAAACAGGAAATGATTCAATCGGCCCAGGAGGGTCGGACTCGAGTGACCCCGAAGGACACACAGGGCTCTGTGCGGCAGGACGAGGGGAGCGTGTCTGGGGTCACCAAAGTGCAGCTGGGGTCACTAAAAATCCATCTGGGGTCGCCTATTTGGGTTTTAAAAGCACCTTTTTAAGCCATTTTCCTCCTGCTCTGTTTTTACAGGGTCAGAGCCCCTGCAGCAGTGAGAGAAACCACTGAGAGTCACCCAAAATCTGTGCTGGAGGTGGAGGGATCCCTCGGGGACACCCTGGCAGGGTCAGTCCCTCCTCCTGCTCCTCCCCTGGGACCAGCAGTGAAATCAAATTACTCCCTCAATAAACCACGGAGGGAAAAGCCTCGCTGCAGGATCCCTTCGGCTGTGGGTGTGCTGACCTGTGCCACGTCCTGCGTGGGCTGGCGCTGCTTTCACCACAGAATCCTGAATTTAAAGCCCTTAACTGGAACGAATTCAAGACCTTTATTTTTAAATATACACATGAAAAAAAAAAATAATCCCAATTCAGCATCTGTTCTGGGCAGGAATCCTGGGGGAAAACGTGCTTATCCTCCCGCGGAGATGATCCGGGGCTTTTAAACCTCCCGGCTAACGCAATCCTCGGCTGCTGGAAAAAACAGCTCTTGGAGCTGAGCTCTGCAAAGCCCCTCGCCGGGATTAGGCCGGGGCTGACCCTCCCCTGCTCCCCCTGCTCACACCCCAGGAGCGGAGCCGCTGCCTCTCCTGCCAGCTCCGCTCTTTATTTTCTTTTTGGCCCGTGCCAGCGTTCCCCTGGTTGTGTTCTGGGAAGATATTTCCTAAGCTCCCCGGGGGAATTTGGCCTTTGTGAAACCCAAGCCCTGCCACAAAGCGTTCCCTGGAACAGCTCTGCCGTTATCTGGGCTTCCCAGGATCCCGCCTGCAGAACCGCTCCGGCCCCGCTCCCGACGAGGCTCCGCACGCCAAGCCCCCGAAAGCCAATTTGGATTCGGTTACATTCACATGGATGCTGTAAAGCAACAAAACCAAACTGGATTTTTTTGTCTTAAAAAAACCCCAGAAACTGCCCACACACTTAAAAAAAAAAAATATTGCAAAATGAAGCTTTTTTTTTTCTTCTTCCCAGGAATCCAGGCACTTCCAGTGATTTTATGAGGTGGATTAAGCAGCAAAGGCAAGGCACACTCCATCCCTGTCCGTGCAGATAAATCCTGCCTGGAGGATGAACTCGGCTCACTCCCCATCCCCGGAGCTCCAGCCTGGGGCAAACCATTGGCATTTTACAAGGGAAAAGCTTTCGGAAGCGCGGCTCAAGCTGGTCCATTTAAAAACGCACAAACAAGACATTAAATAACAATGAAATGCTTTCAATAAAATTAAAAAAATAAAAAACCCTGCTTGGGTGTTGCCAGCTCTCACAATCTCATGGCAACTCTTGCAGCATCTGAGTTTTTATTTCCCTTGGAGTTCCCAGCGCTGCTGATGGGAGCTGGGGTCCCTCAGGGCCACCCCTTGGCTCATGGGAGTCACCTGGGGACACCCCTTGGCGCACGGGATGTCCCAGCACCGGCCCTGTGCAGTGACCGGGACCATTCCCACGTCGTGCACCTGGGGCTGGTATTACAGATGTCACCAGCTCTGATTAACGAGGCCTTTCCACGCCATTAATTAGCACGTGGCAGCCTCCATGAGAGCAGAATCCACCCCCAGAAGCACCAAAAGGAGCCAAACTCCTCTCCTGGGTTTTGAGGGGCAGCAGAGCAGCCCCCGAGCTCTGTTATTCAACCAAACCCACCTGGCCCTACACAAAACCCTCCCCAGCCAGGAGGCCACCGGTGCCAGAGACCCTCCTGAGCCACATTCCAGGACAGGGATGTCCCGTGCTCCCCCCAGCCCGCTGTCACCGCTGTCCCAAGGGACACTGACTCACAAAACCACCCTGCACCTCCGCAGCACCCCCAGCCCGACCCCGAGCAGGAATGGGGACAAAAAGGGTTTTCCAAAGAGCAGCCCAAGGAGCTGCAGGAACATCCAGGGTGGTGGCCACGTCCCAGGGCTGCCTCCAGCCCCTCTGCCCCACAAACTCCTGCCCACTATGGGCTGAAATGCCCTGAAAGCCACGGTTTGGGGCTTTATCCCAGGAATAAAATATCAATCCCAGCGTGGACACCGGCGCTTTATCCCAGGAATAAAATATCAGTGCCAGCGTGGACACCGGCGCTGCTGGGTGCTTCAGGAGAGGAGGAGGAGGAGGAGGAGGAGGAGGAAGAGGAGAACACGGGAAGGGGGGACACAGCAGACACACAGACACACACAGAGCTACTCTAGTGGCCGAGGCCGGGTTGGTACCATCCACCCTGGGTCCCTGCTGGGTCCTGGCTCAGCGCGGCTCCTGTGGTGCCTCAGTGTCCCCAAGCCCCTCAGCACAGGGGTCACCCAAACCTCCCGCAGGCTGCCGGGACACCAGCAGGAAGGGCAGCGTGTCCCGGGGGTGTCCCAGGGGGTGTCCCAGGATGGAGCAGGAGCTCCAGCCCTGCTCGTGTCCCGAATGGGGATTTGCTGGAGCTCCACCAAGCTCATCCCCGGGGGTGCCGCTCATAATCCCTGGGATCAGCCCCGGCCCTAATCAGCTCAGCCCTGCTGGGACCACCTCACCCTGCTCCCGACACCATCCCCTCCCTCCGTGCCCATCCCGGGCCTTTCCCATCAACGGGGGCAGCCAAACAGGCTCCAGCCACCCCTGCTGGGAATTGCAGCACCTGGATGCACTCCAGGCTCCGGCTCACCCACCCGGTGACAGGTCAGACCTTTCCATCCCTGCTCGGCAGGGCTGGAGAAAACCCAGGCAGGAGCATTCCTGCCTAATTTACATTGTTAGCATACTTTAAGGCAGCTCCCGTGGTGTTCCCTCTCCTTCTCCGCGTGGTTTCGGTCAGGAAATGGCTCCTTCGCTCCCTCCTTAGCAAACCTCAGCAGCAGGACCCACCTGGGCTGGGGGACACCGGGCTCCTGTCCCGCCCTGGGGACAGCTTGGGACATGGGGATGTCCTGGGGGGACAGGGAGCACTGCTCAGAGCCTCAGGGTCCATTCCCACTGTCTCGGTGCCCATTCCCAGTCTCAGTATCCACTCCCACTGTCTCGCCTCCAGCTGGAACTTCTCCATCCCCTGCACTTTGGAGCACGCAGGGATGCAGGGGAGGGGTGCACAGCCACCCCCAGGGGTTGTGGGGCAGAAATGCAGGATCCTGACCCAAATCCAAACCCCTGCAGGCACAGAGGAGTGAGGGGCAATGCTGAGACCCTGGAAAGAGCCAAGGAGGGGGAGAAACCGAGGCAGGAAAGGGGCTCAGGGGCCACAGAACTACCAGAACAAGGGACCCATTTACACCCCAGAGAGGGGCACCCTCCCTTGGCAGGACTGGTTATACTGGGAGCCGAGCCGAGCCTCGGGCCAGCTTTAATTGCCACTATAATTATCGCAGCTCTATCGGGAGCTCAGAGGCTGCTGCCCCTGCACGGATTTAGGGACGCACTTTGCCTTCAGCAGGTATTTGTCACCAGTCTGGGAAGGGGAGCGATGGAACCCCGCTGTCCCCCACGCTGCAGAGATGAGGAGAGCCAGGAGCCCTCACTGTGGTTCCTCCAGTGCCCAGAGCCCGGCCTGCCACGAGAGCCAGGAGCCTTTGGGATGGTGCCACAGCCGGAGCGGGATCGCTGTCTCCATTCACTGCCGTGCCAGGGATCCTCCTCCTGCTCCAGCCGGGCTGGGCTTCGCTCCCCTTCCCCCAGGAGTGACTCAGGCTTTCCCATCAAAGCAGCACCAGAAAGGGGGCTATGGTGGCCCTGCATCCCCCAGCGCCTGGGGACCTCGGTGACACTTGGAGGGGGGGACAGAGCTGACAGTGAACGCCAAAGGAGCCTCGAAACCCACCCGAGAGTGGGACTGGGGTCAGTGGGACTGGGGCCAGTGGGACTGGGGCCAGTGGAACTGGGGCCAGTGGGACTGGGGTCAGCAGCGCTCGAGGGGGAGGCAGAGCACCCCCGGGTCTGCAGAGTGGGGAGAGGACACGGCAGCTCTCCTGCCATCCCAGTGCTGGGAAAAGCAGAGCAAGGAGGACACGGCAGATCCCCCACTACCCCAGTGCTGGGAAAAGCAGAGCAAGGATGCTCCCGGACCTATCCAAGCCCTGGAGGGTTCTCAGCTCCACGCTGGGATGCTGCGGCCCCCCACACGCCGCCGGGGAGGGCTCAGGGCTCATTCCCCACCTCTCTTCCTCCTTCCCCTCCCTCTCTCCCCGCCGGCCGCCCCAGTCTCCCCCAGCTCCATCCCCCGGCTCGCAGGCAGCCAGCGCCGAACGGGCTCAAACTCCAGATGTTGGTGAAACGCTATAAATAACAGAGGGGGAAGGGAGACGGGGCTGGTGGGGCGCCAGGCCCACCGAACACAAGCAGATGTTCCTCCTCTTCCCCGCAGGGCCAGAGCTGGGACCAGGCAGAAAGGTGGCGACTCCTGCATCCAGAGACCCTCCCCAAGGCAGAGGTTTTCCACCAGCCAGGAATAAATCCTCGGGCAGGACCAGCAAACAATCGGCTTCCATTTTTATACTGCCACAGCCCTAATTACCACCCGCCCCGTTCCCGAGGTGTTTGAGCTCCCACACCAGTGGTTGAAAGAGGAAATCCTCACACACCGTTCCTCCAACACAGACCTGACAGCCCAGGGACACTCAGCTGCAGCTCCTTCATCCCCAGGTCCAAGCAGGACAAAGTTTCAGGTGTTCCCAGGGAATGCAGAGTGCCCGTGGTCATCTCTACCCCAGAGAAAAGGACGGGCTCAAACACAGCTGAGCTGCCTCCAAACAGCTTTTGGCAGAGCCTGGGATCACCCTAAAATCAGCAGAGTGACCTTAAACATCGCCAGAAGGAGAGAGGGGCACTGCAGGCTCCTGCTGGTGACAGCACAAACTGTGCCCACTGCAGTGGCACAGCCCCGTGTCACCACCAGGCCTGTCCCCAGCACAAATTCTGGGCTCTTGGTGCTTAATTAAATCTTTCATTATTCAAATTACTACAATTATTTAAATTGCTCCAGCTGGGTTTGAGGGAGAGAAGAATCAAAACACTGATATTTAATTTAAGGGCAGCAGACACTGAGGTCTGCGCTGTTTTCCCAGTGCTGCTCCTCTGCCAACCTGGGGGGCTTGGCCAGGGGGCTGCACCAGGATGTGCCCAGTGCCCTCTGGATGCTCCTCACCCTCTGGATGCTCCCCGCTGCTTTCTCTGCCAACGGGCAGCACAAAGGCAGCGAGCGGGGATGATAATGAGTGATCCCAATTAGCGATGGAACACGTCCAGCCACAGGTCCCGAGCAGCACCCACGGCCAAGCTGCAGCTGATAGGGTAATTTGGATATTTCTGGGATATTTCTGATGCCAGTCCCTGCCAGTAGGAGCAGGAGGAGGATCAGCCATGCCATGGAAAAGCCAGACTCGCAGCACAGCTCCTTCCAGCCCTGTGATGCCCACAGTGGGCACCAAGCCTCAGCAGGGTCCTGCTGGCCCCAGGGACGCTTGCCCTGAGCCCTGCAGCCCTTTGGGACACAGCAGAGGGGACAGTGGTGCAAAAGTAATCACAAAATATTAACAAATCCCTTCACCACCCCATGTCACCCCTGCAGCGGCAAGGAGAGCTTGGCACCTTCCCTGTGCCCAGGTGAGCCCCGAGCCCGGTCCTTTCCAGGTGCTGGGGGATGCAGAGAAGCTGTGCCAGCGCCCTGCCAGGGCCGTGCCAGGCACAGCCACAGGGCTGTTATCCCAGGAAAGTGCCAGGCAGGAGAAAACAAGGGCAGGAAGGATGTGGAGGGCGGGGAGGTGACAGCGCTGCCAGGCTGCGATGGCACCGCTCCCACCCCGGCACCGCTGGGAAAAGCAGCTCCCTCACGGCCCCATCGAGGCTTCACCTCCCAGAAACCTCCTGCCAAAGCCAGCAGAGCTCGACCTGCCCCGAGGCACGGGGTAAGCCCGGATTTGCCCCTCTCCGAAATCCCCGGCACCGCAGATTTACGGAAATCCCTGAGCACAAAGGGGCCTCTCAGGATGGGGCTGCGCCGGGCCACGTCCTGCTTGGGACCTTGTGTCCCCCGTGGGGACAAGCTGGGCCGAGGGTCCCGGACGGGCACATCCCCTTTGTGGGGTCACCAGCCCGGTCCAGCCCCACCGGGTCCCGCTGATCCCCTCCAGCAGAGCTGTCCCGGCCATTCCCTGGCAACCCCACAGCTGGGGAATTTCTCAGCCACAAGCCACGGGAAGCAGCATTTTTTGGAAGCAGCATTTTTTCCCCTCTCTCTGCTGGCGTTTGAGCAGCCTCAGACAGCAAAGGCACCCACGCTCTCCCCCCAGGCAGGGCTGGAGCCAGCAACGGCAGCACGGCTTGGCTGGAGCGGGGAGCAGCTGGCCCGGCCCGGCAAGAGAGGGAGGGAGGGAGGATGGAGGCGACCGAAACCGCCACGTGCACGTGTTTTCATGGAGAGAGACAACTTTTCCAGCGGGATCTGCCAAGGGAACACGCGGCCGGGACACCAGAGAGCTCCTCTGCTCCAGGGGGATCAGCCCCACGACAGTGCGGGTCCTGGCAGGCTGGGATTTGTCCAGGAGGAGAAACATGGAATCTGGGTCCTGGCAGGCTGGGATTCGTCCAAGAGGAGAAATGTGGAATCTCCGTTCTGGACTGAAAGGGATCTCAGCAGATCCAGAGGGATCTGCTTTCTGCTGGGTGGGAGGGAGAAGAGCACGGGTCACTGCGCAGGGCTGGAGCTGCTGGAATGGGGGGAAAAGTCCTTCCCACGCTCACCACGAACCCCAGGCGAGAGGAGGGACGGTTCTGCACAATGGGAAGGCAGAGGGAGATGCTGGGAATGAAATTCCCCAATCCCACAGTGCTCCCTCCCTCCGCAGGGGCCGTGCTGTCGTGCCGAGCTCGTGTCCCACTCCGTGACACCCCAGATCAGGGAGCTGCCACCCCCGAGGGCACATCTCCATGGAGAGGGGATGGATCCCACACGGAGGCTCTGTCCCAGGCACGGCTCCCCGGAGCTCAGCATCGCTCCCAGCCGGGGCTGTGCCACACCAGGCACCTCCAGGCTCTGCCTGGCCACCCTTTGGCCTCCCCAGCTGCTTTTGGAGGCCAGGCCCTGTGCAATCACCCAATGCTCTGCTCATGCTGGCCCCGTTCCTCGCCTGCAGTGACCCCGGGTCAGCAGCAGGAATCCCGTCCTGCAGCTTTGCGCTCCCACGGGCTCGCCTGGCACCGCGGATCCCCAGGAAAACCCCTCGAGGTGGAGGGGCTGTGATGCACTCCCTGCCCTGAGAACAGCCTGCACCCCGGGACAGGGAGGGGTCCTGGGAAAGGAGAGGTGTTCCCAAGGACTGAGGCTGCTCAGGCTCTGAGCTCCTGACAGGGCTGTGGCACCGGGGTCACCGTGGCAGGGCCACACACCAAACCCCACAGCCCACCTGGGCCAGCACCGACTGCTCAAACCCACAAAATCTGCCCTGAAAGTCTGGTTTTTAGGGGCAGGGTGCAATCCCAGTGTCCTGCAGAAAGCCAGCTGTTAACAAAATCTGCCCTGAAAGTCTGGTTTTTAGGGGCAGGGCGCAATCCCAGTGTCCTGCAGAAAGCCAGCTGTTAACAAAATCTGCCCTGAAAGTCTGGTTTTTAGGGGCAGGGCGCAATCCCAGTGTCCTGCAGAAAGCCAGCTGTTAACAAAATCTGCCCTGAAAGTCTGGTTTTTAGGGACAGGGCGCAATCCCAGTGTCCTGCAGAAAGCCAGCTGGCAGTCAAGGCATCTGATACAGAACAGGAAAACTGTTCTGCACCACAGGCCAGCGAGGACACAAACCCTGGTCCCCTCACAAGCCCCCAACCCAGAGAAGAGGCCATGGGTGCTACACTCAGCCCTGCAGAGCCCAGCAAAGCACACATACGGTGGGAAGGATGGCACAAACCTCTATACTCTCTGTTTGGGGCTGGTTTTCTCCTTCTGCTCTGCCACCGAGCCCACCTGGGAGCGAGGGGTGCGATGGACACGGGGCAGGGGGACAGATCTGCACCCCCAGCCCGGCCCCTGCCCAGGAAGGGGGAGAACAGGCGCTGCTCTGTGAGCGCTGGGCCCAGGGAAGTTCAATAGTTTACTCCCAATATTTGTCTTGGCCGGGCAGCCCAGCTCGCTGGAGGAAATGGGGCAGGGGGAGGGCTCCAAACATCCTCTGCATTCCTCCTAGCGAGAGCAAAGCCAGCGCCGGGGCACCCGCGCTCGGGGTCACCCCATGTGAGGCCTTTTGTGTTTAGAAATCCTGCAATAAAACATCCAGGGGTGCAATTCTCCAAAAAGCAGCAGGGGGGGTGAGGGGCCTCGGGCCCAGCCCTCAGCCTGACACGTAAACCGCTCCCTTCTCCCAAAAAGCCACAAGTCACCACTTCTGCTCAAAATCTGCTGACCTGGGCACGGCACCCAGAGCCTCCGGTTCTGCTGGGGTTCCCCTTGACCTCCCCTCCAAACCTCAGCCCTCCTGTCACTGCCCCCATTGCACAACGCTGGCACCAGCTCCATCCCATGACGCTGGGGAACACGGGATCACACCCTGACGCAATCAGGGCTCCTTCCACCGAGCTCCAAAAATGACATTTTTCAAACCAAGCACCTCAAAAACGAGGGGGCCACAGGCAATGCCCCTGGCCAGGGAGCTGAGCTTATCTGCAGCTGAGCAGAGCTGGGGCAGATACGGGGCTGGGGTGGCCCTGGGAGCCCCGCGAGCAGCCGGACACGGCGCGGCCCCGGCGCAGGGGAGGATCTCCCGTGATAACCCCGCAGCCAGCGCCGGCTGCTCCTGCTGATAACCCTGGGGTGAAGGGGGTGACGGGCATGTCCCAGTGCCAGCGCTCAGGGCATGCTGCCATCTGTGCCCACAGCAGGGCTGACAGAGCCCCGGGAAACGGGGAACAGCCCCAGAACCACAGAGGGATTTGGGTGCCCGGCACACCCCACCAGCCGCTCCGAGGGGATTGTTATCCCCACATTCCAGCACGACACAGGCTCTGCCACATCCCCGTGGCTCAGCCCTGCGCTGCCAGACAAGAGCGGGGAACTCTTCCAGGCAAAGCCGACTACTCACCCGCTTAGAACTAATTAGGGCTTGTCTTAATTAAATCCTGCTAACCATGAACAAGCCCAAGGCCAGAATTAACTGATTTACCTGGGATGGCCTCTGGCCGCTCACGAGGGGCTGCTGGTCCGGCAGGAAGGAGCCAGCCCCGTGCTGGACACTGCCAGGGGCTGGGAAGAGCCATGGGAGAGCTTCCCAGGGCACAGCATCATTCCCCAGGGAATGCCAGACCAGCCAGGGCCACATTCCCAAGGGCGGGAGCTCAGCCTGCCCAGGCTGGAGCAGAGGGATCAGCCCTCCCACCACCCTTGGTGCCGCTCGTGTCTTTAACGGGATTAGCCCCTGTAATTCCATTTAATTCTGGGTTTAATCACAGAACACCCCGGGAGCAGTGGGGCTCCGGCCGGGGCTGGGGCAGCAGTGACCCCACGTCCAGCAGACGGTGATGGAGGGACCCAGGAATACATTTGGACACCACTCACTGCTGCTCCCAACCCTCTCCTTCCTCAAACATCCCTGGGACAGCTCAGGGCCAGGCTGGAGACCCTCCCGAGGGAAAGACCCTGGCCAGGCACTCCAAACTGTGCAGCCTGGAGAGGAGAAGGCTCCAGGGAGAGCTCAGAGCCCCTTCCAGGACCTAAAGGGGCTCCAGGAGAGCTGGAGAGGGACTGGGGACAGGGGCTGGAGGGACAGGACACAGGGAATGGCTTCCCACTGCCAGAGGGCAGCGCTGGATGGGATATTGGGCAGGAATTGTTCCCTGGGAGGGTGGGGACGGGCTGGCACAGACTCCCAGAGGAGCTGTGGCTGCCCCTGGATCCCTGGCAGTGCCCAAGGCCAGGCTGGACGGGGTTTGGAGCAGCCTGGGACAGTGGGAGGTGTTCCTGCCATGGCTGAGAGTGGATTAACTGACCTGTGCCTTCCAGCCCAAACCATTCCAGAACTCTCTGCCCGCTGAGCAGCTTCTCACACTCTCACAGCACTGGCACCTGCAGGGAATTGTCTTTCCTCCCTTCCCAGTGCTTATAAAACCACTGAAGTTTGGCTTTCACAGGCTCACCCCTAACGAACATCCCCCACCAGATTATTGTACCTGGACACAAACTCCTGCACAGCTTCAGTGCGAAAAGAGAGACACTGAGCCAACAAAACCCAGCTCCGCGTCTGGATGTGGTCAGAACATGCACAGCGATGGAAGCAAAACATTCAGGAGTCCAGGCAAAACGTAACGAAATTAAATTACAACATGGATCTCGCCAGAAAGAATTATGTCAACAACTTGGGGTTCAATTCCTTATTTATGGAGAGCTGTGGGTCTGGAGAAACCCTCTACTGATTGCAAGTTCAATTTTTGCTCTGTTATCCCAGCCTGGAGCCTCCGACCACCACTGCCGGTAACACCTCCAGAGACAGAGAGAGAGCAGAGGGCTGGGAGACAAAACCAGCTTGGAACAAACCCTCAGTTACACCCTGAGCTCAGAGCAGACCCTCATTCACACCCTGAGCTCAGAGCAGACCCTCATTCACACCCTGAGCTCTTTTGTAGCCCTGGGTACATCCTCCCCTCTCACAGCCTTGCTCCCCCAGACCAGGGGGCAGCAATGAACACCACAGAAGCGATGCCCCATTGTCAGGGCTGTCAGCACTCAGGGATGGTGTTTCAGGGGTTAAAAGGAGCTCTTTAAAAGCTCTTTTGCAAGTCAGGTGTACCTGGCTGGCAGCCCTGGCCCGCTCCAGCCTGGGAGCTCACACTGGCAGGCAGCAGCACGTGGCACCTTCGCTCCACGAGTTTCCATCCCACAGCTCCAGCCCCTCCTGCCCAGGGGCTGCCCAGGAGGAGATGGGATTGTCCCAGACCCACCTGAGGCACCAGCAGCTCCAGGATCCAAGCCCTGCAGGTGATTGATCCATATCCACGCTGCACAGCAGCACTGGGACAGCCCTGCATGAACAGCTGGGAACGAGCAGTGCGTCCCCCTCTCCGCAGCTCACTTGGGTCTCGGGAATAAACAGTGAATCCAAAAAACAAAAAAAACCCCAAACCCAATATTGTTTCAAGGTTTTCTCTGCCATGGCAAGCCCACGAGGCCGAGCGGGCTGGAGCAGCTCCAGGGGACGGAGCAGAGGCACAGCAGAGGCTCTGTGCAGCTGCCAGGGCACACGCTGAAGGCCCCGCCGCTGCCAGAAGATTTTTAATTTATTCCAAGCCATTTAATAGTTCTGCTATTGAACAGAACCATCGACAGCTGGCCCGGAGCCCACTCGTGAGCGGGGCTGGGTTTGAAGGAAAGCTGCTGGAGCCCATCCCTGAGGGGGGTGGGGAGAGCTGCACTTCCAGCAGCTCCCATTTAATATCGGCTTCCCGATCGTTCCGAGGGAAAGTTTTTGATTACTCGGGGATGCAGAAGGGATCAGCACCGGCTGGACCACCCGCAGCATCCCCGGGTGCCGGCAGCACCAGCGCCCTGCAGCCGGGGCTGGGGGGGAGCAGCACCCCCACCCCTTCCCGGTGCGCCGGGGGGTCCCGGGGTGACCCCGCTGTCCCCTCGGGAGCGTGTGGCTCCGGGAACAAAGGCTCTTGGCAGGGCACGGCTCCTCCCGATGCTAATCTGCCTCTCGCCTCCCAGCCGCTTTGTGTTTCACTAAAAATACCGCGGCGGAGGAAGTTTGTGCCGCGGGGTGGATGCTCTCCTCCCCGGGAGGGGCTTCCTGCGCTGCCCCGGCACGAAAATAGCCCCCAGCCCAGCTCCGGCGGTGCCCCAGCACGGCCGGGCAGCCTGGAGCCGGGAACACAGCCCCAGCCCACCCGAAATGAAGATCTCTGCCCCAAAATCCCCTTCCGCAGGAGCCCGGGGCTCACCCGCCGAGCACCACCCGGGTCCCGTCACCCTACACCCCCCGGGGAACGTCTCGTCCAGGATGGGGAGCGTTCTCAGCAGGATTTCGCTCAGCCCCCTGCCAGCAGCTCCTCCGGGGGAGCTGGGGTGATGCCCAGCACACGCTGCTCATCCCAACCACAGCCGGAGCTCCGCAAACCCCGCTGCGGGCGGCACCGCCAGCCCCAAACCCGCCCCGAAACCAGCACCGGACGGGACCGGGGCAGCGCTCAGGGACAGCGGCCGGGGCTGTGGGGACCCCAAGGCTTTGGGATGAGGAGCCTCCCAGCTCTGCAGCAGCACCACCGCCATCCCGGAATGGTGGGGATGTCTGGAAGGGACCCCCGAGTCCATCCCATCCCAACCCCTGCCATGGCAGGGACACCTTCCACTGTCCCAGGTTGCTCCAAGCCCCGTCCAACCCGGCCTTGGACACCTCCAGGGGTGAGGATTTGCCTCTCCCCGTGCCCCAGCCTCCATCCCCGAGGTGCGGAGCTGGAGCTGCTCCAGAGCCCACCCCCAGCGCGGTGACACGCGATGCCACAGCCCGGCGACATCAATAATGCAGCGGGGTCAGCGCCGGCGTCCCCGCGGCTCCGCCCGGCTGCTGCCGCCGCTTTGGGATTGAAAAACTCATCCCAAAAGCGAGGGATCCATCCCTGTGAAAGCAGACCCCGCATGGCCCCAGGAGTGCCCAGGGCAAGGATTTTGGGGGGTGGCAGAGGCTCTCCAGGCACTTTCCCATCCTCATCCACCTCGTCCCATGTCCCCAGCCAGGCACAGCCCCACCCGTGGGTGCCCCGCTGGCTTTGCAGGGATGGGCAGAGCTCCCGGGGTGACCCATCCCTGCTGTCCCATGGCTTCCCCCCGGCTCTGCCCTCTCAGACCCAAAAACAGCTGCTGTGGTGATGCCTTCAGATTCAGCTTTTATATTTTTCAGACCCTGCACTGCTTTAGTGTAACTCTAAAACTCCATACAGTCTGTTAACTCCTTTTCTCCCATCCTGCTCAGACACAACAAATCCTCTCCAGGACACCTCGTTGGCCCAGGCCCCCAAAGATGGAAACGGAGCCTCTAAAAGGGGGGACAGACTTGGGCTCAATTCCATCATCCCCTGCAATTGTCACTGGAGAATGAACCCTGATCTGGGAATGGATCCAAACTGATCCAAGTGGAGCAAACTCGTGCCCCGGGCTCCAGCTTGGGTGTGGCCTCTCCCGGAGAGGCTCTGCCTGCCCGAGGTGTCCCTATTGAAGGCCCTGCAATAAATCCCCAGTTTATTCCCTTTATTTTGCCCGGCCTCTGCTCTAGGGAGCCTCTGATCAAACATCAGTGGGAAGGGCAGGGAATGCACTGGGACACAGCCACAGCTCCCTGGGCTCCGTGCCCGAGGGCTTCCCCAAACCTCTCCCTGCCCAGCAGGAACCTCACCCAGGCTGTGCCAGGGCTGAGCTTTGCCATCCCTCCCATCTCCCGCAGATCTGAGCCTGCCACGGGGAGTGGAAGATGCTGCGGGGGAAGTGCTTTAATTCAAACCATCCACTTATTTATTTATTTTAAATTGCATAATTGCTGCAGACATTTCTGCTCATGTTTGGTTTTATTACATCTCTGTGGTTATTCTACAAGCCCTAAATTTCGGGCCTCGACTGAGCTGGCAAAGCGCTCCGAAAACATCTGGCCCGAGTTACTCCCCTCGCAGAGCTGTGGCAGAAGACATCACAACACCAGGGGTTTATTTGCAACAGAGCGGAGTTCTTACTCCTGCCCCAAAGCGAAGGGTAAATATTTACAGCCCCGAGGTCAGCGCTGACCCTACACCCGGTCCCGCCAGCCATCGTCCTTCAGAGAGCGGCACATCCGTCCCCAGACACGCAGGAGCTGCCACAGCCCCCGTGTCACCCAGGGACACCACCCTGCTGCCTCCAGTTCCTGCCAGCAGCAGCCCTGAGGTGACACTTCCCTCCCGAGCGGGGACAATCAACAACCGGCCACTAATTCCCCCCATTAAGATTCCCAGACTCAACAGGCTCAAACCCAGCAGCTCCCAGCCGTGGGGTTGTTCTCCGAAGGATAAACTTTGGAGGAGTTTATCCTCTGCAGGGGTTGTAAAAGTTTATCCCCTTGCACACCCAGCCCCTGCAGCCCAGAGCACCAAGGAGGGGAACTGCAGCACCCCAGCGCCTCTCCGGCTCTGCTGCTGTTCTTGTTTCTCCTACAAACACACCTGGAGAAGGCAGCGGGGCCCAAGGACAGCCCTAATGTGGCTCACACAACCTAATGGGGCCATAACAGGGTTATCCCAGTGCCAGCACAGCCCTCCCAGTGCCCAGCAGGACTGGGACAGCAGAGCCACAGCCCCGGCAAAGGCACTGCCAGCCCCGGGCCAGGACAGCTACCCACCTGGACACCTCGGGAGTGACCAGCAGCAGCCAGGCCAGGTCCTGGCAGCCCCACAGCTCACACAACTTCCACACCCCACCAGCCCAGGCCTTTCATCACAGCCAGCCCCGGCCCAAAGGCACCTTTGCCATTAAAGCACCCAGAGCAGCCCCTGCCATGCTGGGACCCCTCAGCCCCCAGCTCCAGCCCTGCCCGGGGTGCTGGAGCCTGGCAGGGCACAGCCAGAGCCCTGGGAGTGCAGGGACAGCCTGGTGACCCCCAGGGCCTGCTGGGGACAGGGCAGTGCCTGGTATGGAGGACACGTCCCCTGCCAGGGGACAGAGTGGGATGGGCAGCAAGGGGCAAACCCCCCAGCCCAGCAGACACAGGAATGGGCACAACTCTGGGGGAATTCTGTGCCACCACAGCCACGCAGGGCACGAGTCCCCACGGTGCTGGGGACAGCAGAGCTGTGACAGCCACAGCTGCTGGCTGCCAGCCCTGCTGAGCTGCTCCCCGGGCAGGATTTTAAATACGTGCTGAATTATTCATGGCATCACCGAGGTTCCTGGAGCACGAGGTCCTCCTGGGCACCAGGTCCCTGCCGGGGTGCACGGTGACCTCTCCAGCCATGGCAGCGCCCCGGGGGGGTCACCCCTCGTGGGAAATAAATCTGGGACAGCGCTGGGGGTGGCAGGGCTGTGCCCACCCTCCCTGCTCCATTACCACCACCACCAGATTGCCCTCCTTATTTTGTCTCAGCTGCTCCTTTCTTCAGGCTGCCCTGAACAACCCCAGCCTCAAATCCAGGAAAACTCCAGCCTTTATATAAACAAACGCTGCTCACAAAAATGCAGCTCCCTGGGAGCAGCCTGGAGCATCGGCCCCGCTTCCCACAGGGGCAGGTTGGGGCCACAGGTCTGCAAGGAGGAGGGAGCTGCCTTTGCTCCTTCCCTAAATGCCTCCAGGGAAGCTCTCAAAAGCCCTGAATCTGGCTGGGGACAAATCTCTGAGTGTGTCCCCACTGCAGCGGCAGGAATCTCCCAAAAACCCCCCACACTCGGGGGCTGCACGTTCCAGTGCCTGTGATCTGCTGGATTAGGGTCAGGCTCCAGCTGCCTCATGGGAGGACACGGCACTGGGAGGCTGAAAAGGGCAGAAATCGGGGTTCACCACCTCTTACCCACCACGCCACGGCCTCCAGCTGCTCTGGGAGCCAGCAGGAGGGACACAGCACCCGGACCAAGAGCCTGGAGCAGGTTTGACCACCTTGAACCAAGCAGGACTGCGAGGCACAGGAGCAGGGTGCAGGTCCTGCTGCTCCGGCCACCCCTGACCTCACCCCAGAGTCACACACAGCCCTGGCACCGAGAGTGACCTTGGCCAGGAGCACTGGCAGTGCCCAGCTCTGCCCAGAGTTGCCGGGGCAGGAGAAAACCAGCTGCTGGCTCAGGAATCACCCCTGGAGTCGTACCCCTTTGTCCAGCCCCAACATCAGCCCCATGTCTGGCCCAGGGAGCACCGAAAGCCCGGGAAAAGCCCCCAGCAAACCCCAGCCTCCGAGGGGAGCTCGGGCTCTCCTCCCTGCTCTGCTCCCTGTCCCACCCTCTCCTCGGAGGAGCCAAAGCCCAAAGGCCGGAAAGGACCGTCCTGTTCCCCCGGCCTGACTTCCCGTCAGCACACGCTGCTGGATCCCGACCAGCACACGGAGCGGAGCAGGGGAGGAAATGTCCCCTTTGGAAAGGCACCTCTGCCACACACAGCCACCCTGGCCTCGGGAACGGCTCCTCTCCCACCGCCCATCCTGGGGGGACACAGCCTTCATCATCATCATCATCATCATCATCCTCACACTGACCTTCCAACAGCTGCAAACCAGGCAATCAATAAAGGAAAATAAAACACTGCCTCCCAGCCTGCCCCTGGCAGACCAGTGGCCACTTCTGGGTCAGCACCCGGCCACCAGCCCCGCTCCGAGGGGACAGAGACCGATCGGGCACTGCAGGCGCTGCAGGGCCCCCGAGGAGGAGGAGGAGGAGGAGGAGGAGGAGGAGGAGGAGGCAGGTGAGGAGGAGGAAGGTGAGAAGGAGGAGGAGGGGGATGCCCACAGCAGCAGTGCTGAGGAGGAGTTGAGCACCAGCACAGAGCAGCGAGCACAGGAGAGGGGACATGGACAGGCGGGACAGACAGACAGGGACAGACAGCTGTGGAGCAGTGCCCAGCTCGGCCCCACAACAGCTCCTGCCATGCTCCCACCCTGAGCAGGGGCAGCCCGGGAGCAGCCCCGCTATCAGCCCTGCACAAGCCTGCGCCGTCTCCGCCAGCCCCCGCAGCCATGGAAACTGGACGTTTTCCACCCCGAATTCCTTCCCTCTTGGAAAGGAGTTTACCAATAAAAGGCACTTAGTGCCGAATCGCAGGCCAGACCCAGGCCACTTAAAAACAGCCAATTTCCTTCCTATTGCAGCAAAAAGCTGCGAACACGTTCGGCCCAGATGTTCCCTCCCTCCTGCGAATAATGGAGGGAGAGCAGCTCATTCAGGAGCTCCAGCTTGGCCACAGCCCTGCTGGGAGCAGCCTGTCCTGGGGGAGGCTGAGATCCAGGCTAAGACACCGTGGGGTCACTTGTCCCCAAGGCTCACAGCCCCCTACAGCCCCCCCAGCAGCTCAGGAGACCCTCTGAGGGCACCGGAGGGGAGGGAATGCACAGCCCCCAGCAGCCGGTGCTGCCTGGAGCGAGGGATTCCAAAGGGCAGCCTGGGACACGCGGGGTGACAGTCACACACAGAGGGATTTCCAGAAGGTTTTTCTCAAAGAAGAAGGAAGTCCCAGGGGGTCCCACCCACTCCCCAGAGCCCCGCCGTGCCCTCACCTTCCTGCTGCCGTGCGAGGAGAAGCTGTGCGAATGCCTCTGGAGGCCGCCCCCGCTCAGGTCCAGCTGCGGCTTCCAGACCTCGCCGTTGTCGCTGGCCAGGGCCTTGGCGGGCGGCGCGGCCGAGCCCAGCAGGATCCCGTTGTGCACCATGTCCTCGGTGCAGGTCAGCCGCAGGCTGCACAGGTACTCGTCCGTCTCCTTGTCCACCACCAGCAGCCGCGTCTCCGTCTCCACGGCCTTGATGCGCTGCACCACCTGGGGACGACAGGGACAGCTCAGCAGGGACCCGGGAACAGCAGGAGCTGCTCCCAAGGGCCACCAGTTCCCCACAGGGCTGGGGAAGGTTTGCTGTCTCCTCCAGCCATCAGTGATGGGGCAGAACGTGGCTTTGGGAGAGCCCTGGGGATGATGGTGGCGGCTCTTCCAGCCCAGCCACCCGGGATCACCTCCTGCCCGGCCAGGAGCTCCCAGAGGCTGTCACTGCCCCTCGAGCACCAGTAACCCACGCCCTGGCACTGTCCCCTGGAGGGACAGCACATTCTGTCCCACCAAGCAGACCCTCCTCGATCCAGGGTCTTTCTACTCCCATACCCAGGGCAGGACACGAGCCAAGGGGCACAGGAAGGCTCCGAGTACCCATGTGGGGGCTGGACTGTCCCCCACCACACCGATGTACCCCCAGTGTGGGTGGATTTAGGAAAGAAACAGCCCAATCCATGCATCCATGCCCAGTCTGTGCTGGGAACCAGCAGGGATAAGAGAAGCCAGCACTGGGAGCGGGAGATGCGCCCATCCCTGCCAGGACCCAGCTCCAGGCAGCGCTGAATGGGGACATTGTCCTGCTGCTGCCCCGCTCCTGCGCGGGGATCAGTGACTGGCAGAGGCTCCGACAGACACTCACAGCGGGGAGAGCCAGGAGGAGCTGATCCCGCAGCCAGGCAGGGGGTAAATCCCACCCGAGTGGGCTGCGATGGGAACAGGGAAAATCCAGAACATCCGCAGGGAAACCACCTCCAGACTCGCTGCTGGCAGCCACTGAGGGCACCTCCTCCCTGCACAGGCCTTCATCCCGAGGAGGAGGAGGGGTGGCAGTGCTGCTCAGCTGCCATCCCCAGCCACGGGGCAGCCCTGAGCCTTTTGGGAACCCCCCAAAAGCAGCCCCGGGCTCCTCGCAGGCTCCTGCTCTGATCTAGGTCACAGCGGCCAGACACGCCAAGGTTAGAGCGACAAACGAGCCTAATGCGCAATTAACCAGCGTTTATTTACTCCCTGCAAGCCCCACTCAAGGTCAACAGAGCCGGTATCCGCAAACAAGAAAAAAAAACCGGCCCACAAGAAATGTACAGGCTGCAGACAAGGCTGAACTAACTCATGCACCGCAGCTCGGCCGGCACGGCAGCGACGCCGGGGCTCAGCCAGCCTGGACGGGGCTGATCCTTGGGCCCAGAACATCCATCTGCTGCCGTTCAGATCCGCTTACAGCCGGCATCTATGGTGCTGCTGACACCAGCAGGGACACCTCTCCCAGAGGGGCCCTGGCAGCAGCAGCAGAGATGCAGATGGGGAATGTGCTGGCCCTGCGGTGATGTCCCCAGACCCTGCAGTCTGGGTGCTCCAGGCAGCACTGGGGTCCCACAGAGGAACCCAGAGGGTCCAAAGCTGGCACAGAGCAGTGCTGGGCTCACCCCACTGCCGAGCCCCCCAAGAGCCACAGCGAGAGCAGCGATGGAGCGAAGGCGCCGCGAGTGCCAGGGGCTGAGCCAGGCAGGGATGGAGAGGCACAGAGCAGCCCCTCGCCCCTCCCAGGAGCAGGATGAGCAGAAGGGGCTGTGAGGAGACCCCCGAGGGTCTCCCTGGGGGCAGAGCAGAGGCAAAGCAGCAGCCCCCGGCGAGGTCCTGCCCAGCACCGTACCCGCTTCCGAGCCATGCTCCCGGCCTCGAGTCCCTTCTGGAGACAATGCAGCCTCCCCTGCGCATCTGGGACCGTCCCAGCACCCGACCCAGCCCCACCATTTCCGCAGCTCCACCCAGCCAGACTTTCACCCCTGGCAACAGCAGAGCCGGCCCGGCAGAGCCGCCGGGGCCCTGCCACCCTTGCCAAACAAGAGCCGCCCAGGAAGGGACTCACGGCGCCATGGGCAGCGGATCCCGGAGAGGTGCCTGTGCCCCGTTCCATGCTGCCAGGAGGGGACCAGGCTCTCCGTGCTGCGGGCACAGCGAGAAGGAACCACTGAGGCTTGGTCCTGAGGAACCCAGGATGCAACTTTGCATCCGAGACGTGAACCGCCCCGAGAACACGTTCTGCCTTCGCTCCTTGGGCAAGGCCGGGAAGAAACAGAGAACAAAGACAAAAATGCTGCCAGCTTCAGCTGGAAACACAGTTACACCCAAACAGCAGGGCCTTGTTTGCGGTGGCTCCGGCGACGCGTGTGGAGAAATGTTACTTGTTCAAGGTTGGGGCAGGAGCAGCACGAGGAGAGCCCACGGTGAGGTGGCCACTCAAAGCCAGAGTGTGACCCACCAGGACATCGCCCTGCCCAGGCCCATCGGCGCTGGGAAGTGTTTGGGGGCAGGAGGAGGTTCTTGGGGTATCCAGGCAGGAACAAGGGTGGCCCCAGAGCAGGCAGGGCTGCTCCCGCCACTTGTATCCTCCCAGATCCCAGTGCCATGGCAGCCGGAGCAAGGCACTGAGCTCCCTGACACCCTGGATGGGACACCCTCTTCCAATCACTGCTCTGCAGCGGGGAGCGAGTGCCAGGGCTCCATCCTGCCACCAGCAGCAAAAAAAAAAACCAACAAAAAAAAAGGAAGAAAGAGAAATTTCCCCCTCCCATTCCACTTGACCCACTGGGGAGCCCCAGCAGGTTTCAAAGGCGCAGCCGGCTCCGCTATCGCCCATCCCCAGCAGCCCAGCTCCTGCAGGGAGCTCTGGTGGCTTCCAAGGCGCCGCAGGAACACAGCTCTCCTTCCTGCCCAGCCACATCAAAGATGGGGATCCTCCTTCAAGGGGTTTGAAATCGCGCTCAGGACAAACATCAACTTTCACACAGCTGGCTCAGAGCATCAAAACAAGCTCAGTGAGCCGCGGAACCCCACCGGGCTCACGGACAGGAGTCCACGGGGCTTTATTGGAGCCGCCTGGACGGCTCGGCCTCACCTGCAGCACAGCAACACCCACACCTGGGGGTGAGGCCTGGCCCCCCAAAACTCTGCGGCGTCCAGGCACACCCCAGCTCTGCCCCCGTGCAGCGGTGAGCAGATGTTTTAAGTTACTAAAACACAAAATCCTGCAGAGCCCCGTGAGCCACGAGGCAAATCGTGCCCCTTGCCAGGCTCCAAGTGTCCAGCAGGACTGGAGCAGCTTGAACCTCACTGCTTGGGTTTTTTCTCATTGCTGGTTTTTTTCCGCATTTCTTGGGGGGTTTTTTTTAGACTAAATTGCTTGACAAATGCAAGTTCCAGTTTTACGAGCAGAAAATGCCACAGCTTGAAAAAGCTTCTGTTGGAGGGCAGAGAAAAGGCTCCCTTGGACCTGCCCGGCCACAGCAGCGGTCAGGGAGAGCCACGACTCCCCTCCGAGCCCTATCGCCCTCTGGCCAGCCCAACTGCTCAACATCTGCACAGCTTTATCTGCAGATTTTCAGGCATCTTCCTACACTCCGCGCTGCACCAGCAGGCGCAGCTCGCCCGAGGCAGCCAAGAAAACCCACAGCAGAGCCGGAAATAAAGCCCGGGTCTCCCCATTCCTTTCCACCACGGATTGCATAACGCGGCAGAGCCCTGCCCAGCCCCACACCTTCGGCTTGCCCACCTTGCCGCGATTACAACATCCTGTGCCCCGCAGCGCGACCCCGCACAGAGCCGCGGCTCCCGGGGCACGCCGAGCCCCGCTGCAGCCCCGGCCCGGCATCTGCGGGGGAATCCACCCCACCGCCGCGCCCAGCGCTGCTGCCCGGGCCGGGGATGCTCGGGCAGGGATATTTTGGATGAAATCCCCCCCGGTTCGCCCTTCGCGGGGAGGCTGGAGCCGGGCACAGCCGCGCCGCCGGGGCGCTCAGCGCGGGTGCCGCCGTGCCCGGCCCCGATGTCCCCCGATGTCCCCCGGGCCCGATGTCCCCCGGGCCCGATGTCGCCGTGTCGCGACGTCGCCGTGCCCGCACCTGGTGATGCGTCTCCTGCTCCACGTTGAGCCCGTTCACCTCCACGACGCGGTCCCCNGCGCCGCCCCGCCCCCTCGGCGGGGGAGCCGGGCTCCACTTTGCGGATGAACTGGCCGCTCTTGCCCTTTTCGCCGTGCAGGTGGAAGCCGTAGCCGCTCTCCCCCTTGAGCATTCGGCACAGCCGCGGCTTCAGCTGGTCCTTGGCCATGGCCGGCGGCGGAGCGGCGGCGGCGGCGGAGCCTGGGCGGGCGCGGGGCCGCTTTTATGGGCGGCCCGAGGGGCGGGTCGGGACCGGGGCCGGCGCCGGG
>VYZT01059384.1:0-15596 GCA_013400735.1 Pomatostomus ruficeps | reverse complement strand
GACAAAATCGTGTGTTCAATTGCCTGCTTACTAAAAGTATGCTGTGATTTTTTCCCTTTTTGTTTATGACCCAATTAATTTTTGGATGATAAAACTGTTTGGACTTGTGACACTTAACATCGCTAGTTTTCCACAGCATCTGTGGAAATATGTGTTGCAAAGAACACATACGTAGGTTTTCTTGGATGAATACATGCCTAATTACTTAAAAACAGACGGTAAAGGTATTGTAGCTCTCAATCTTCAATATCAGCACCGACAGGCATTATTAGATTTGGTAAGACAGTTTTGCAAAAATTGCTACACCATACTAGCAGCTTCTCTGCTGTCTAGCAATTGTTTTGAGCATGATTTTTAAAGGCTAGCTAAATTAAAATACATTTCTATATATTTATTCAATAGATGGCAAGTTAAAGGCATTGGGGAGATGAAAAATTCAGTTTTATCTCAACAGAATGTTATTAGTTATGCACTGGAGCTCAGTTTTATTGATTACCATTCAGAGTTCAACAACATATTTGATAATTAATAATAATTTTAATAGCTAATAAACTAATCACTTCTTTTGCGTCACTATAATCGACCATAACAGAAGTGCTGTAAACACAAGCACCCTTAGAACGGGACCATATTACCTTAATCATACATCCCCATGTACCTTAGAGGATGGGGAAGAATATAACAGCATCTGAATGTCCTGAGAAACAGAGGTTTGTTGTAGTAATTTGAGCATTCTGAGTAATATCTCTAAATATGTTACTCATTAGCTCTTTTGTAGAGGCTTTGTCAGCCCAAGGCATTTCAGCAGTGTGCTCCTTCCTTCTTGTGCGCTGTTTCTCTGTGGCTGCCTCGTGCTGGCTTCAGCCCTGCACATCTGCAGCCATTCCCCTGCACTGTCTGCTACATCACAAATGAACTTGGCAAACTTGCTGCCTGTTTGGCACCTCCCTTTGGATAGCTCTGAGTGTGAGAACTCCTTTGCAAAGGGCCCAACTTTGTCCTTGTGCCTTAATTTTTCTTATAATTGAAGTAAGGCAGGACAGCTGAAATGCCAAAAAGTTCTCCAAAAGCTAGGGAAAGAGGCCTGCATTTTAGATCTTAGTCCAGATGTGTTTTTACAGGTTTTTTGCTCTGTATTAGGAAGACTCATGAGATTGGCCCTGAAATCATATACACAGGTTGTATGAAGCTATTGGGGATAAAAGAATGCTGAAAAATAATTCAAATTCAATATTATAGAATGCAAACAGGGAAACAAATACTATCTGGTTCTTGAGGGATACTGCTGCCTCACACAAAAACAATTTAATACAAAATGTCATGCATACTAATAGAAATGGCATGACTGTTTTTTAACAAATAACAGGAGGAATTTAATTTATAGGTATCTCATAACTATGGATTCAAATTCTGATTTTTTTTCTCTCTAAGGTCTCAGGCAGGCAAGCTCATATACATCACAGGTGCTCAGTACCATTGCACAGAAGGGGTGTTTGTCTCTAAGCCTGGATTCTGCTTTGTGCAGAAGAGTAACAGGAATTTGACATCTGTTTACTGGTTCCCCTTTTAGTCTTGAAAACTAAACCAGAACTTCATTAAGTGTTATGACCCTGAGCCCAAAGAGATAAATCAGAAGCCTTCCCAGAAACTTCATTTTACACAAACCTCACCACATTTATTCATCTCTTGAACTTCTTTGTGCTGCCTGGTTGCTTTCAACACAAACATTTTCAGGGCCTATCTCTTTGAGCTTTGTAAACCCAGACAGTCTCAATTTGCATGTGGCCATGCTGCTGAAGTTGGACTCAAACTCCTCAACAGAACAGAGCAAAATCTTAAGTGGTCCTGATATTAGAAGCATGCTAAGAGCATGCATAAAACATAGAAAAGATTGACTTTATTACAAATGTAACCATATGAGGAAGTAATAGTTTATTTATGCTTTGCTGTTATAACCTTGCAGTTATAACCACTTCTCAGAAACCTGGATACTGACGTTTAATATTTTGATCAATTGGACAAGGTTCAAGAACATACCTCCCATTTGTGAGCAGGCTACCTAGTAGACTGTGTGGGAACAAGTCTGAATGTGAGCTTATGGGAAAAGTCTGGGGGCAGAAGAAATAAAAACTGAAATGGATGAAAAAAGTGCTCTTTACTTCTCCAGCAGAAATATTCAAATTGTGCAGGAGACTTAATAGAAGAATCTGATGGGATAAGCTAAAAATGATGATGCTCAGCTGACAGCAGGGGATTTAGGTTCTAACATCTGCTCCCAAGATTCATTCTATTCCCTTTAATCTGGTGTATCACTTGAAAAAGACTGTCAGTTCTAGGAGCAGGAGTTGGCACATAGGACTTCCCTGCTTTCTGGCAGTCCTTCGTACTTTATGACATTTTAGTGTTTTTGATGTGACACATTACAAAACATGTTCCTGTACAGTCAGCTTAATTCCCAAAACATCCTTCTTGATACGAAATAAGGAAAACCCATGCTTTTTATCTTTCATTTTTGTCATTTTTGACCAGACGCTTTCCTTGATATTTTTCAAATTGTATTGCATTGTTCACTGATTATTTCTGTCAGTAAGTCCTTGAGTTCTTGAACACATGGAGTTCTGGGGAAAAGGAAGAGGTGTGCTGCTTGACCTGCACGCTGTTATTTTCTTCAAAAAGCTTTGAGATCATTTTATCTGCAGGTGTTTTTCTTTGAAAAATAAGAACCTAATTCCTCCCAATAGGTGGTGTGTTTCTGGACTGAACAGAGAGCATCAGTTTCATGAAACTAATTTTCTAAAAAAACACAGAAAATAAATCAATTTGCATCAATCAAACTGAATCAACTTACACAAAGATGTCATACAGGGAATTATAGCACTGCATATGGCCTGTCTTCACTTCTTTCAAAAGAAGACAAATAAACTTTTGTATATTTTTTTAAACATACCTGTAAATGCAACAAATTCAGCTCTGGGGACTTGATATTTATTGCCAGTACTGCAACAACATATGTCGAGTCTTTGTGTCTTTCTGATTTGAAATTAACACCAATGTATTAAACTGGTTTAATGGTAGCATATTCTAATGAGAAAACAGTTTCCAATCTGCTTTCTGTTTGGTTACGAGGGCCAGGTTTTCAGAAATGGCCACTAATGCTGTAATCATATTTGTACATACCTTTATTCATATATAAAATCCACAGCTGTATTTCCAAACAACCATTTAGAAATGCATATCACTATGGGTACTTTTACATACTAAAGAGTAGTTGGAGAATGAAGAATGGATGGAGAGGGAAAATAAGTCTATCACTGTCACTGTTAATACATGAGTGAGGGGGCATTTGTTGAAGCAAAAGGGAAGAAAGATTCATCACACTTTAAAAAACACCAACCAACCAACAACAAAAACAATAGAGTAGTAGATCTTCATGCAAAGCATTAATAGGCTGCAGATGTCCTGGCTACATACTGCTGTGGATGCTAAGAATTTACACAGGCTCATAAAGAGTAATTAATGCGAAAACAGTCTCTAAAAGGAGATTCACATTGAATGTCAGAATATTACAAAGTCCTGGAGGCAGGATACTGAATGGAAAGATCATTGGTCTGACTTGGTTTGACTGTTCTCATGTTCTTTTCTGGGCACAGATGTCTAGATACTTGTTAATTAGGCACAAATGTTGTGACTAAAATTTGGGGGGAATGTCTGTAGAAGAGAAAGAAGTTAAACACTCAAGGACTTTAAATCTAAGTCCTAAAACTACTTTGGAACATACTTTCCTTCTCAGCCCTACTGTCTCTTATAAATGGGGCCTGAAATCCTGTTACTTGTAATCCTTTTTTTTTTCCCCTTGCGATTCCCTCTCTTTTCATTTGTCTTTAGTTTCCCACAGTTTCTTTGCAGTAATTTCTCAGATTGCAGTGCAATCACCATGCTATGTCCTTCAGAGTGGTGGTTAAGAAGTCCGTCAGACAGGAGGATGTACAGAGAAGACTGTACATCTTATATATCACAGCCGCACAATGAGGCATCATGTGTAGACTACAGTAAAGTCCATCCCATCAGCAAACATTCAAAAACAACTGATTAAGTCAAAGTGAAATTCAGTTCAACTAGATAATTTATTATGGAGCTTTGTTCCACTCCCTAAGAGTGCTTTTAAAGAAGAGTATTTAATTCCACTTAAATTTTAAAATACACAATTTTCATGTGAAGTATTGGCAATCTTTTCCAAAGAAATCTCCAGAAAATTGTCTTTCTTATCCATATTGCATTCTTACTTTCAGGAAAAATGAACACAGTTTCTGCTCCTGCCTGAATTTATTTTCATTGCAAGCATTTTTAATTCACAATTACAATTAACCTTAATGTGATTAATGCCAAAGCAGAACTCCAGCAGTACGAAAGGGGATGGGTGTAAAACCTGGATGGTTGGAATGAAGCCATTCTCCTGTCCTGTGCCTCAAAAATAGCAAAAGAAGAAAAGCGATGTGAATGGATGACTACTGGCTGCCTGACAAGTAGTCAAGTGGTGAATAGAGTATGATGTACAATTTACATCATAGGTTTTCAGGGTGCTGTAGATTTTCAGCTCTGCTGGTAAGAAAGGATGGAAAATATAAGGAGGAACAATCTCCATATCTGGAGCTCTCAAACATTCTTTGAGGATGGAATAGGGCAGAAGAAGAGCAGGCCTGTGCTAAGCCTGAGAGCTGAAAAAGAGAAAATTTGTATGTTTATTACTCTAGAACTTTATACAGTATAGAAATCTGAACATCTCAACCAAATGCATCTATTAATTGGTCTGAGACAAACAGAAATGCAACATAGAAACCTTGAGGCTTAGGCAACAGCTGGACATTAGAAGCACAAGAACACATTGTCCAGTACTTTGCAGTCATGTTCTTTGATTTTCCACATGATGCTGCAGAGCTGTTTGGTCTGTATCAATGTTGGCTCAGAATTTTCTCACCAGGCTGCAGCTGGCTCAGTAACTGTGGTCACTTGATCTCTGCATAGAGGCAACAAGGGCAGAGGCAGGCAATACTTCTAAATACCTGGTCTTGAGGTAAAAGATCTTTTGTTTCAACTTTCAGCATGGGAATGATGAAAGAGATTTGAGTTTATGTGTTTATCTTCCATAATAGTTTCTTTTCTGACAGAGCTTCTGGAAATCAAAGGTAGATAGATGGTTGTCAGCATTCCTGCTTCAGTTCCAACACACTGAGTCATATATCATAGCTTGAAAGCTATTATCAAGAACCTTGATAAAGTCAATTTGGTGACAATTTCTCAAATGATGGAAGAAAAGTCTCACTTTGTGTCTGGGTGCTTGTGTGTATGCTTCTCACTCAAAATGTGAGAGGCAGAAGAGGTGATTGAGAGCAATATGCATTTTATAGAGGTGGTGGGGCTCTGGGAAATTTGTTCATGAGGAAAATGCTTTTGGCATATGTTCTGGCAGGTTCCGAAAGAAAGGTACATGATGCACATGTAGAAAATATAACAAAGACAATTTTGTTCATTTCCCAGATAGTTCATTTGTCAAGCAGATTTGTTCAACCAAAATTATTTGTTAATTTGGATTGAAACTGGCAGCTAGATAAAAAAAATGTGTTGTTTTTGACCGGGGTAGAGTTAATTTTCTTCACAGTGGCTGGTATAGGGCTGTGTGTTGGATTTGTGCTGAACACAGTGCTGAAAATACAGAGATGTTTTTGTTATTGCTGAGCAGAGATCACACAGAGCCAAGGCCTTTTCTACTTTTGATACTGCCATGCTGGTGAGGAACCTGGGGGTACATGGGAGGTTGGGAGGAGACAGAGAGGACAGATGACCCCAACTGACCAAAGGGATATTCCAGACCATGTGGCATCATGCTCAATATATAAACTGTGCGAAGAAGGAGGAAAGGCTGAAAGGGGCATGTTCGGAGCGATGGTGTTCATCTTCCCAGGTCACCATTACATGTGGTGGGGCCCTGCTCTCCTGGAGATGTTGAAGACACTGCTTGCAGTGAATAAATACCTTGTTTTGCTTTGCTTCTGTGCATGGCTTTTCCCTATTAAACTGTCTTTATATCAACTCAAGAGTTTTCCAGCTTTTACCCTTCTGATTCTCTTCCCGTTTCTGCTGGTGAGGGAGTAAGTGAGGGCCTGCGTAGGCTTGGCTGATAGCTGGGGTTAAATCATAGTAATAAATAAAAGGTTCTGTGTGAGACAGAAACTAGGAAAAATACCTGAATATTAGTCTTTCCTTTTTAAGGACAAAGTCTATAATTTTCATAAAGCACCAAAACCAAAATATTAATGTTGACAGAAATATTTTCAGCTTCAAGACAGTTCTTTCAAATGTACTTTGATTTTTTAAAGTTGTTTTTAGAGTAAAAACCCCAAAACAATAAAATTTGAATCTCATCTATAAAAATTTTAGAGGTTATGTGACAGATACAGGATATCTCATAATGAAAGTTTCTGCTATGATCCCAGTATGAGACTAAGAACAATTTTATGCTTATTTAAAGTTTACAGAAAAATGCCACTGTCAGTAATACCTTATAGCAGTGCATAATAAAATTATTTTTTTTTTAAGCAGACCATGATTTGTTAAAAGTTGTAAGTGTATCATCATAATTCAGAAATCTTTGGTTTACATAACCATTGTTCACAGTCTTAGGTCAATTATTGATCTCCAGGCAGAAGGAAAGAGAAACAACATAAAATGGGAACCTAACAAGAGAATGTGAGATACCATTTGAGTTTAGGCATTTTACTTTCACTGAATAGAAAAGCCTTTATGGTATATTTTATTCAGAGTGTTTAAATACAATGCAAATAATGAAATTTTGTATATTTCTCTCTATTTATCAGAACATCTCAGTTTTCAAAGCTCTTTAACAATTATTCTCCTTATTACTCATTGATAAACTTCATCAGTTCTGGAAAGCTTATTTAATTCAATTTTGCTTGTGGTGATGATAAATAAAAAAACTCAAAGAAATAAACAAATATGAAAGTTAAGCATTGTAAATACGTTTTCCCTTTAGTAATGTTTTGCTCTCTTTACTTCTTAGATAGCTGTCTAGATTTATTTTTCTCAATGGAAAATATTTTTCAAAACAATTCTGAGTTACAGAATACTTCCTGGAGATTACAGTATGATTTTTACAAACAAACCGAAAAAATCTTAACAAAATGTATCTGGGCATCAGAATGATCAGAGATGATGAAAGAAAATTACACTGTTGTCAAAACACTATTCAGTATTTGACAGCATTCATTTTAATGGTAGAATAGAACAGCTTGTTTGACCAAAAGCTACAGAAACTTTTTAGCTATTTGACACATTATTTGTTGCTACAAACCAGCTTGGAGTGAGCTGCCAATCATTTGTACCTTTTAAGAAAAAAAAAAATATATCCCAGACATCAGTGAAAGTCAATGCTTCTAGTCTTTCAAACCAAACTCTTCAGAACACCTTTATTTGAAAAACCTGGTAGAGAGTTTATTTATGTGCATAATTTGAACAAAATAATTCTTAGCTTGTGCATTGCTGGTTTTGGCTCGGATAGTGTTCATTTTTTCCTGTTGTAACTAGTATGGGGCCATGTTTTTGGTTTGTGCTGAAAACAGATTTGATAGCACAGGGATGTTTTTGCTAACAATGAGCAGAGGTTACACAGAGTCAAGGCCTTTTCTGTGTCTCCCTCTAGCCCACCAGTGAGGAAGCAGAAGGTGCACAAGGAGTTGGGAGGGAATACAGCTGGGACAGCTGACCTCAACTGACCCAAGGGACATTCCATACCATATGGAATCACGCTTAGCATGTAGAGCTGTGGGAAAAAGAAGGAAAGGGGGATAATTGGAATACTTGTCTTCCAAAGTCACCATTACACAAGATGGAGTCCGGCTTTCCTGGAGATGGCTGAAAAGCTGCCTGATGATGGGAAGCGATGAATGAATTCCTTGTTTTGCCTTGCCTGTGTGTGCAGCTTTTGCTTTCCCTATTAAAGTGTCTTTATCTCAATGCATGGGTTTTCTCCCTTTTACTGTGCTGATTCTCTCCTCCATCCTGACACGGGGGAGTGGGTGAACGACCTTGTGGAGCTCAGTTGCCAGCTGGGGTTAAACCATGCCAGACATTCAGTAACCCAAGCAGTTAGTATGAGGTTGACTCTATGAGGAGGTCTACTTGATTTGGCCTCTTAGGCTTCCCATGCTCTGCTCTGGAAAAATAGGAGGATTATTCAGTTCATAAATTCAGCCAGAAGAGTCCTTAGCGCAGATACCACATAACACTACTGCAAACTTCTCTAGGAATCTGGTGAGTTCCCTCCACACCTTGGTTTAACAAGGTTTGCTGCTACCATACCTCAGCTAGGTCAGTTACATCACCGTGAGAAAAATCCTAAAGAGATGCAGAAAGTACTCAACAACTTTCTCCCTTTATTACTTCTTTTTTCTTCACACCTTTGTTATTCAGTACTAACTATTCATAGTACAGTAACGTGCACGAGTGTCTGTGTAAGTAAATTTGCTTTGTTGCAAAAAGATGTCATGATAGTGCTTTCAGAGGACAAGGCAGCAGCAGATGAGAAGAACATAAGGTAATAATTAGAAAATTACAAGCAACAGTGGTGATAAACAGTGGGCACAGCTGCCTAGTTACTGTCAAGCTTTTTGTGAGCAGCAAGACAAAGGAATGTTTTAACAAATTACTTGGTTATGAATATTTTAAATGAATGGAAAGCAGGAAACATCACTCAGAGGAACTACCACTTTTGAAGGAAGGAAGAAAAAGCATATATTTGTAGAAAGTAGTCAGTCAAGACAGTCATAAATTAACAAGCCCACTAGTTCAATGATAAAGAAATTTAGAGTGAGTATTTGTTATTTAAGTTTTTTTTACTGAGAAAATAAGGAAGTGATCTTTACCAGCTTGCTCACAGTCAGGATGCTCAGAGAGGCATTTTGTTATGAATACATGAAGAATGAGTGGAGAAAGACATACAATAACACTTTCAAAGATGCTGGCAAGAATTTGAGTAGTGGGTTAACACCGTAACACAAACAGTATATAAGACGATCAGCTCTCCTCTCCCCTTCCATCTCCTCTTGTTTGTTTTTCTTAAAAAAATCCCAAAACCCCCACAAACAATTAATGCTGTCAGCAAAGCATCCAGGGGTGTGGCAGTGACCCAGTCAGCCTTCTCTATGATTTTTCCTCTCAGGACAGTCTGAGAGAGATAGAGAAAGCATGGCTGGGGAATCCCCTGATCCTCCTGCGTTTCAGCTTGTCAGTCAAAACAAATGTGAATTAGAAGGAAAAGAGGCAGAGGGACAGTAAGAACATGTAGTGGAAATGAAGTTGATGCAACCATTTCCAGTCCTAAAACAGGGCAAGTAAGAAGAGGATGTGGCTGGTTTAGTGATCACTGTAATCAGCACAATTGACTGCTTATAGATGACTGATTTTCAGTTCTAGGGAGGTAAATTGAGGCTTACATNTGATTTTCAGTTCTAGGGAGGTAAATTGAGGCTTACATAGTACAGCTTTGTGCTAGCCCTACAGATAATATAAGACAAATGGTCTGTGAATTCCTAATACCAACTCCCCTGGGAGTTATTTTAGGATTCATAACGTTACTTTATTATTCAGCAAGTGCTGGAAAGTTCTGCTGTTCTGTTCTGTTGATTGGTTGATTCAAATATGTTCCTCCCCTGTTCAGAATTTATTGGATACCTGTCACACCTCATCATCCTTTGATTTGTGGAATCCTGGACCCTCCCCTCTGTGACCGCCCCTTTCCGTTCCCCTTAAAAACTCAGTGTTAACGGCCCTACAACGTTCTTTCTTGTAGCTCACATCTGCTCACAATAAAAGCTTGGGTGCTGCTATGGAAGTGTTCGATCCCGCTTCTTTGTTCCCGCCTTCGCTTCTTTAATATCGACCGCTTCTGCCTCATCTGCTGCGGAGCCGACAGCTAGGTAAAAAGGATAGACAAAACCTGCGTCTCTGCAGCAAGTCTACGCGGCCAAGCGCAGTCCGTCGCGCCGCAGGGCTCCTGGGCAGCCTCTGCGGTCAGCGTTACAGGGGTGCTTCTTAATTGTTTTTCTGAAGAACATCAAGATGAGTAGCTAACGCCTACATGTGGCTCCAAAGCCTGTGCTCCTACCCATCCATACCTGTGGCTTCTGAGGACAGCAGACTGCAGGCACCTTGTCAGGCTTTCCATAGACAGCGTAGGCTCTTCATGCAACACCCCTGGTAGGGCTGGATAGGGACAGACCTAGCTGAACTTCCTGTCCTGGCCATTGCTGGAACTACAGTGTATTGTCTGCTGAGAAAGAGGAATGACTTTAGTAAATATTGCAACTATTCCTTTGCATTTGTTTGTGTAACCCTTCTTTATAAAGCTTTGACTTGAGAAATAGATGACTTGAGTTTTGCTGCTCTAAGTAAAAGCATTTTTATTAAGTTAGTACTTTTTATTTAATTCTCACTTTTCCCCCCCGTCTTCATTTTGAAATTGCATAGAGAATGCAAAGCTGTCATGATTTTATGCCAGGGGTTAAAGTAGAAGATTACTTTTGCAGGTATGCCTTTTATAAGTTTGCAATCTGGAATTTTTTTAATATTTCAGAGTTCACACAGCACACTCAGCTTAGGAAGATGTAACATTCTTAGAAACTACTAAATTTTGTAAAGTGCATAATTTTATGGCTTTCTATGACTTTAATGCAACTCGTATCTTTACAGTAGTACTTACAGCATCAGAAATAGTAAGTGAATGTTATGGTCATGATGTAGATATCTTTTTCAGCAGTGTGTAAGGGAAGATATAGTTTAATACTTTTAACAGAAAATAACTGGAATCAGGAAAGTGTGTGCTATCTTCAGTTATGAAATTGTGAAATGGTCCTAATAAATTCAAATTCTAACCATACGATTTGTGCCACCTTTTTCATTGGCAAAATGGAAGGAGAACTCTTAAAGGAACAGGGAGGAGACGAGGGAAACTTACACCAATGCAAATTGCTTTTGTGTGATTTCTGTGGTTCTGTGTGCTGCTGTTCATTATTGCACATCACAAAAAATGCTACAGAAGCCTAGAATGACTGACACACATCATTGTTAAGTAGGGGATGTGGGAAGTCTTAACTACTGCACAATAAAAGACTGTGGCATTTTTGCACTATCTTTTTTTGCCCTCTTTTCTACTGTCCTTGTCATTAATTTTCTCTGAGAATTGTAATATTTCATGATTTTTCAGGAGTCAGTCTCCACGGAAGCGACCACAATGGACACAAAATTAGATCCCCTGCAATAATAATTGCACATTTGTGATTAAAACATATTTAGGTTGATGGGGTTCAGAGTTGTATTTGGCATGTTGATGAGACAGTCATAATTTATTTCATCTGTGAACCCAGAAGTATTTGCAAATAGATCTTCAAAACATGCAAGAAGAGTAGCAGATAAGATCTGAGTGGGGTATTGTAAACAGAGGTGCATTTGGACAAGAGACAATATTTTGGGAACACATGCAATAAATTCTCTATGCTAATTTCTAAACCTTGGAACTTCTTCCCTCCTCAAGCAGAGATTAGGGAAGGGAAGAACATATCTGAATTTTCCAAAAGCAACCGAGACTTAATTCTTGGCATACTGTACACACAAGATGAGAGAATACTTGATACAGACTACAGAGGTACCTGACTGTACAGATTAGGTTTACATTCATAACCCACCAACCTACTACAAGTTTGTGACTTGCCCTGAAAAAATGATGAAAGCCACTTTATAGTGCAGACGCTTTTAGCGGGGGTGATGGGGCAAGCAGGGAACTCCACAAATCTATCTGGTCTGAGAAAGGAAATACAATAGTGTGTTGGCTTCAGAGGGCTAAAGAATTCATAGTAGAAAGGACAAGGAAAGCTGGAATTCTTGTTTTCAGACATTAAAACATTTTAAAAAGGCACTGAGTATCAGAATGAAGGGCATTGTCCCAAAATACTGAAACTCCATGAGCTGGAGTCTGAGACAAATTCACATAGTTAGAAACACTCAAATTAGTTTAGAGAGTTATATTTTCTAATATGGCTTCTGTAAAGTAACACTGCACATTGTTCCTACTTTTCTGCAATTACAAATTGGCACCTTCCTCTCTATACTTACAAATCTACTCACTTTTAAACATATGGTTTGCCAAATAAGGCTGGACTCAGTAAAAGCTCAAAGCTCAGCACAAAAGTCCTTTTTATATTGAAACAAGACCTAAGTTACCAGCTGGATGTCATAGAAGATGCAACATTACGTTTTTACATATAATTTTCTCTTCCAGTCAAATTTATATTTATCAGCGCATATACATAATGAATGTATTTTTTTCTTTGTCAGTTTTTGAAGTGTCATTATTCCCTGCTGTCTACGTCAGGCACACTCTGCCTTTGAGAGTGACAGCTCTTGACACTGTACATTAGTTTCATTATTGACATAATGCTGAACTAGCTTCTGAAGAGAAAACTGCCAGGATAGTTTTATTTTTTAATCTTCCGTGTTCTATTTTTCATATATATGTATGAGAAAAAGCTAAAAGAAACAGAAGATGTAGCCACTTTAGCTAAGAAAGTAAACACCTTTCATCACGTTAAGACATGTCAAAGCCACAGCAAGTGCAGGGACTGAAACTCCAAGTGAGGATATAAGACCTAACATGTACAAAGGCAAAATACAATGTTCCCCAAGTAAAGCGTTGTCTTAAAGCAACAATAGCAATAATACCAATTAATCAGCATCTGAGTTTCTTTTGATGTGAGTTGAATGCCATACTACACATTGTGTGCTTGATCCCTTGAAGTAGTGAGCAGCCCCATCTCCTGTTGATTGGTGCTCAACACCTTACACAATCTGGCACTTGGGAAAGGTTTTCAAAGGCATCAATACCAGCTTGGTGCCTAGCTACAACTGACTTCCAAAGAAAGGGATTTGGGCTTCTGACTGACAGTTTGTGCCTTTGAAAACCTCTCTTCTGAGGTTAGCCAGCACTAAACACTAATATATCTACAAAGGAAATTAATTCCTTTGCACTTCCTGTTAATTCCTAAACTCCAGCTCTGCTAAGAATAGTCCCTGCTGTAACCTAGAGGAATACACACTTTTTGGCAGTCAGCTTATGCAAAATGCCTATTTTTCTTCTTGTTATTTACCATGCCATCTGGCATTATGTATAAGATAGAAGTGAAATTAAAACCAACCTATTATTAAAAATGATCCCATCTTTGACCTTGAAGTGCTCCATAGCTCCATGACCCCATTACTTGAAGTTTGTTGTTGATCTGATATTTTTGAAACCTGAGTGAAAAATATCCATTGCAATTGAGTCTATACATAATTTATTTTCATTTTAAAAGAATGTGTCCTTTAATTAAAATGTGAAATTACAAAAAACCCCGGAATTTTAAATCTTTACCTCTGGAGATATATATGCTACAATTAAATTATAATGTCCTTATAGTGTAGTCACTACAGAAAATAAAATTCATATCTAGATAGCAGAGACCAAGAACTACCTGTGTGCACTTTTTAAGCTAAGTAGGCATAACTGTTACATCCCATTTTTAAGATAAAATTCTTGTATTCATAATTCTTGATGAAAACCATGTATGGTGAAAGCCTATACAAAGTGGTTTTCCTTGAAAACAGGTGAATCAAACAACATAAGCTATGATCTCCTAGCCAGTATTTATTTTAGAAAAGTTTTCTTTCTCTGAGCTTTTCCTCAAGGCTATGTTACAGCTTTTTTTTTCCTTCTTCTCTTTTCCTTTGTTATAAAGACAGCTATAATTTCTTCAGAAACAAATTCTAGGAGAAAATAAGGATACCATTAGCTAGCACAGGTCTCTGTTTTAGGATTTAAAGTATCCCAGTCATAGAAAAACAGTCTATTGTTGTTTTATCTCTGGCAACCATACCCAGGGATTGTAATTGTGGAGCATATTTTTCCTGAGTGAAAAGTGGACATTGGGTCTCTCGGTTCTTACAGTTTTAAGTCAAACACATGATGTGGATAAAGAAGGCCACTTGATGATCTGTAGTACAAACAATTTGTAGGCCAAGTGGAATACATTTTTCTATGAAATTGTTGTGAAAGCCAAGCCTAATCCTTAGAAAGAGGTCTGTTCTAATCCATTCTTTGTGAAATGAAACCTAATACAGGCCTAGTGTAAATCCAGCATCATGAGACAGAGATGATGGTGGGGATTAATGTTGTGCAAATAACTGACTCTTCAATTTGGTGGAAAGGGAGAAAAAAAAACCCTATTGAGTCTGTCCTGGGCAGAGTATTTCGTGTGTTTCTTGTCGTTTATTCAATTAACCTATGTGATAGAATAAAAGCAATGACAAATCCATCAATATAGTATAGTGATAATATTCTTTCTATGTACTTTGAAGGAAGAAAAGTGTTCACTTCTTCCAATACCAATTTTATGATTAGGCCAAAATAGAATTAAAACTCATTTGGAAATACAGAAATAGTCCTGCTGTAGAAAGAACTTTTCCTGAAAAGACTGGACTTTTTAACTTGAAAACTGCTACCATTAAATCTGCATTTTCAATTTGTGTTCTGAAAATTCATGTTATAAAAAAATTAGAAGCAGAGTTGTTTTTTTTCTTCTAAATGTTATTCAGAGTCTGATATTTTCTGGTAAATTCCTCCAAAAGGAATAGACAAACAGACCTTTGGGCCCATACTGATTCGCAAAAGATGAGTGCTTTGTCATGGAACAAATTACAGTAATTTGTAACTTAACAAAATACTTTGCAGTAATTAGCAAGGGGAAATCCCTAGAAAGTTATCACAGGACAGAGTTTATTGGATGAGTGCCTTTAGTAACTAATTCAGGGATCCTTGTATTGACAGGAGGACAACTTTTTATAATGTATTATTGATAGATGTAAAAGCCGAGCTGTGTTGAATTTTGTTTCAAACCATTTTCCCTATAAGTTAGCTTTAATGAAATACTATTTGCAGTTTGTTTCCCACAGTACCATCCATTTTTAATTACCGTGTGATTATAATTCAGTGTATATTACGATATTATTTATGGCATTTAAGCAGAACGAGAAGAAAATGAGTAGGCCACAACTATTTACTGATGTTGTTTGTTTACAGTCTTCGTTGAACTTATAAGGTAATGAAGCCTAAGAGAATGCACTGGCTGGATGTAGTTGCAATTTTAGCAGCCCCAAGGCAGTATATATTTGAAGAAAACACTTCAAACACTTGGAAATATCTTTCTCTTTACTTTTGTAACTGCAAGTTTTGCCTTTCAGATATGTTTTTAATAAAATTCCCGTTTATAATTAGATTAAGGATTAATAGCCATTATAAACATCCTATAGACATGAGTTGCATTTGTTATTGAGGGCTGCAAAAAATCTCAGAGGCCTGTGACTATGAGCATTTTACTGACTTCTTTATTTCTGCAATATTCACTTATGATATATTAAAAGACTTTCCTGTCCTATTAACCCTCTAATGATTGTAGTCACATTTCTCAGTTTTAATACAAAACTTAACCGGCTTTAGG
>VYZT01059380.1:98866-113684 GCA_013400735.1 Pomatostomus ruficeps | reverse complement strand
CATAAAATCACCCCAGGGCACCCCTAAAAATGAAACCCATCAGAAAAAACCGCCCCGTTGCTACAGAAATATGACCCGTGCAGGAGCAGGAGCTCTGCTCCTCTCTGCTGGCAGTCCCTATAACACCTTCCCGGCCTGATGGCTAATGTCCAGCCAACCTGGCAGAAATAAAGGCTCAGCTGTGTCAGCTTCCTAAAAATGACCCTGAAATGAGCACGGGGTAGATGAGCCAGAGCCGGGTTTGCCCCTGAGGAAAGGCAATCGTCGCTCCTGGCTTTTCCCCTCCCAGAGACAGACACACACCCATGGGACGCACTTTAACTCCAGGGCAGCTCTCACCCCGCTTCCCTTGCTGTGCTCAGGAAACTCAGATCCCCCGGCAGCCTTCTGAGGATGTGCACAAACACAGAGCCAGCCGAGAGGTTTGAACTGCTGGAGTTATCCAGGATAACGGTGACTTTCTTTCCACTCTGTTAATTTTGGCTTTTCCTGTGTTTTCAGAGAAGCAAAGTTTCTAACATGCAAGGATAAAGAATTGATTCTGATCATGCTGCTTTAATTTAAACTACTTACACTATTTCATTCATCTGTTCAAGTACTGAAAGTTAATAAATCAAAATTTAATAAAAGCTTGAGTTATAATAGCTATATTGCAGCAGGAGAAGATGACCAGGAAGAAAAATCTAATAAATATTATTTATTATAATAAAATAATAACCATAATCACCATTAATATCACAGGAGTAGAAGGTCACATTGCTGAATGGTCCATGGTGAAAAAACAGTAAGATGTGAAAAAGGCCTCTCTATCTCTGGATGTCTAAAAAAAAGTCTTTGTACTAAAACTGGGTTGTATATGGGGATACAAACATTGTCAAGTCTGAACCTTTATTGCTGGAAGACAAGGGAGGTGCACCATTGAAATCTTAAGGGGTTATAGAAGAAAATTTGGGTAAATAATCTTCGTGAGATTTTTACTGAAACCCATTTAAATTAAACTCAAATCCAGAAAAATGAATTTTTGTATCCAGTGTAGTGAAAATCTAATTCTCTTGCTGCAGTTTTAAGGTTGTTTGGTTAATTACAGGGAAAATTACTGTAATTCTCTGTATAGAAAAACCTTTATAGTAGAAAAAGATTTTTTAAAAGATCAGGACTAGATCCTAAGACTGCCTTTTGATATATGCCTTCAGTAATGTTTTCTGAAACAACTGAGGGGCCTCCAGAATGGATTTTGTTTAGGCCATGAATCTTAGTTTTTTAGATGAAGATGATCTTTGACGAATCAGAAATTACTTTGTGAAGGACTGGGAAACCCCGGAAATTATTAAACCTGCCTAGGAAACTGCTGAAGAATGGACAGGCGTGAGGATCTTTGACAAAGGGAAAAATGTCACCTTTCCTGTTGTTCTCTCCCTAAAACTGTTCAGCCATTTTGGTGTTCCTGTGTCTGCAGGGCTCAAAGACGCTGTGTATGTCAGCCCAAATTGTCATTACAAAGAGAACCCTCGTATTCACCTCCCCAAACCCACTTCATTGTCTGCCCGCTTTGGTTATTCCGCTTTATTAAAACAAGTATTCTCTGCAACGTCTCTGAATTCCACGTGGGCTGCTTGTGTCTGTCGCACAGCAGAATAAAACCGTAGTGTGACCAATCCTTTAATTTCTGTGTTCTGTAGGTTTTGAACATCCCTTGCATTTCATTTGGATCCAATTTCGCTGCTGATGCGCACAGCGACCCTGATTCCAACCCAGGGCAGGGATTTGGGGCATTAACAGCGACAATTACTGAGACTGCGCCCTCACCATCCTGTCAAACAGATACGGCATGGGGACATAATGTCTGCTAATTCCCAGCTGATCCTTTTTTGGCAGAACATGGGATATTCTAATGCCAGGTAAACATTCTTTTAAAACCTGGGATTCATCAACAGGGAGGTTAGAAACTCAGATTTACTCATCCAGCACTTCCAGTGGCAGCAGCCATTTACGTATAGCATGAGGATGGCAGATTTTAAACCTGAAAATTTTTTTGGCATTATAATTCTGAGTTCAATGATGGCTAAAAGTGTAGACACTGAATGGTATCCAAATGCAGAAGAGTCAGATGTCACAATATTTATACTTCCGTGTGTTTATAAAAGCTTAAAACCAGCACAGAAGCAGATTAAAAGGTGGAATTTCTCTGTAGTTTGTATTTTTACTTAAAAAAATTCAGATGGTGATAATTTCATGCAAGCACTAAAATAGACGATTTTGAACACAATAGAGAGATTAGGAATTAATTTACTAAATCAGATTTTTTTTCCTCATAATTCTTATCACAAAGAAAAATTAAAAAAAATTAACTACACAAATTGGTAGACTTAAACAGCTAACCACCATAATCATCCAAATTTGCATTACATACGGGCAAAAGAAAAATTTTGGATCTTTTCCTTGGGTCAGTTCTGGAATTTGTATTTTTAAACCATTGTTTACGTAGCTTGGGTGGGATATTTTAGGAGAAAATCCTAAATAAGTCAGCAAGTCCTCATCTTACACTTGTATTCCTTATGCTATAGCAAGAAACACAAAGAGCAGAGGGTCTTTCAAGTCACCAAGTCTCACACTGTCAATGCTGACAAAAATATATCGGGGTCTTAAAATAATATAAATTAAATTGTCTATACCCAGATGCATATCTACTTTAACCTCATAAATGAAATATAAAACATAAACAAAATCTCATATGGTGAAAAACACACTGATTTCTAATATCAAGCAGCATAAATTACTTAAACCAGCTAAGTAGCTTTTAAAGCTGATTGTACGAGACATTTCACATTAAATGTGGGTTTCGTGCTATTTTCCAGTAGAGTTTTTTCCTCCCCTAGAAAAAGGTAATTTTAGAAACAGATCTATTTTTAAAGAGTGCAATCACATGAAAATTAAGAGAATTTTACTGTTGACAACAAGTGAAAACTTACTTGTAGAAAGTCTGGCCTAAACCTTTCTGCTGCCAATAAAAATATTCTCGGTCACTTCAAATGCAATAGAATATTTAGACCACCACAATGGGTTTTAAAGTTTAATTTGCTGACAAACAAAGTAGCAAAGGGTCACCAATGCTGCACAACTTGTTTGCATGGCTGTCATCACTACAAATGGCACAAAAAGTTGTTTCTTATCCCAGAAAAACCTCACAGAATGATTTTGGTGGGATGAGAGCACCAGAGGCCACCTCGTGCTCCTGCCTGCTCAGAGCAGCAGGGTTATGTGTGGCACCTGCTGGGCAGCACCAGACACAATGACTTTCATCTGAAGCTGCAAACAACATCAGTACAGGAATTTGTGTCCAATTTATTGCAGAATTACCTAGAATTCAAAATTTAATACTGCACAATACTAAGGAGTTTCCGAAGTTCTTTTGGGGAAAGGAGAAAAATGTGCATTTGATGCACACACAAAAACATTTCTCTGCTACCAAATGGGTGGAATAATCGACTGCCCAGCTCCTTCTGTTACCTGCAGCATCAGCGTGCCACCCACACACGGAATAACACTCAGAGCACACAGGACATCAAATGTGGGGTTTGAAAACTGCAGTGCTGGTTTTGTTTGAAGGGAGTAGTCCCAAATAGGGTTTACATTCACGTTCTATAGCACATCATTGCCGAACTATTCAACATCCTAAAATTAAAGAGATAGATTTCCCCCCCAGTTTTAAACTGTTTCTTTTCCTTTTTTTTTTTTTCTTTCCCTTTTTGGCTTTCCCCTTCTAGATTTCCCTCTTTTTCTGAATTTACTTTTGATACAGGGAATCACAACTCTTTCCAACATCGTAGCTTTGCAAAATTCATGTCTGTTTAACTTCTTTCCCACCCATTAATTCTCCAAGCAGTATGGCACTCATTAAAGTCGGCTGAAGTGTACACATCCTTAGCCCATCGATTCAGTTTTGCTAGCAAAAGCGTAAAAAAAGAAGTGGCATTGGCAGTTTTTGAAGAAAGGATGATATGTCAGGAATCCCTGCTGTTACTGGTTATACCTACAGAGTGATAACTACCACGCCATCATCCTTTTATTATCACCTTTTATTGAACTTCATCATTTTTACGAGCGAGGTAAATGGTGTTGATTTTCAGAGGGTGAGAATACAGCTTTGACGAGGCAGCAGCTACCTAGGGCTGGACAAAGCAGGAATGAACATTGGTTATGGACTGGAAGAAGAAATGAGGAAAAGGGGAAAAAATATCAATTGAGTAGGCGTGGAGCTAATCACTATGAAGCAGAAATTGCTTAGAGGGTCACAATAGAACTTTTGGTGGATATTTCCAAAGGTACGGGAGGAACTGAGGTATGCAGCAGTCACTGCACTTCAACGGAAAGAGCAAGGGACTTGTTTGGGTGCATAAAAAGGGATTGAAGGTGGAAGGCACTGAAAACCAAGAAGTCCCCCACAAAACAAGGAAATGATGTGCTGCTCACTGAGTACTGCACTCTTCACGGCCTTGGGCTAACACAGTTTATATCTTTCCAAGTGGGTTTTTTTTCACTAAATCCCTCTGATTAAGTTTCACAATGTGCAGGGAAATAACTTCCCCCTCAGCTTTCTTCAGTCCTGAGACAGCAGCCAATGTCCAGGTGAGCGACCCTGCAGGTCCCAGCAGCTCCGAGCTCTGTGCAGCTGAGCTGGTTCTTCACGAGCGAAATGAGGGGAGCACGAAAGAAATCAGCCCTGATCCTTGTGCCCAAAAACAGAGTGGGAGCCATCCATCCCCGCTCCTCATGCCCAAAACCAGGGTGGGAGCCATCCATCTCCACTCCTCATGCCCAAAACCAGGGTGGGAGCCATCCATCCCCGCTCCTCATGCCCAAAACCAGGGTGGGAGCCATCCATCCCTGCTCCTCATGCCCAAAACCGGGGTGGGAGCCATCCATCCCCGCTCCTTGTGCCCAAAACCAGGGTGGGAGCCATCCATCCCTGCTCCTTGTGCCCAAAACCAGGGTGGGAGCCATCCATCCCCTGGTTTTATGGCAGAGTTTGGTTGTTAGAGCAGTCACTGAAGGGGTCACAGGGCCTGATTATTGCTGTCCCACTCTCAGGAGTCTCAGGAGGTTGGGTCACTGATCTCAAAGGTCTTTTCCAACCTGGTTCATTCTGTGATTCTGTGATGATAACACAAACTACAGCAGGGCTGGTCAGAAATCACTCTGTGAAACAGGTCATTACACATTTAAAACTAATGAGGACAAGGACACAAACCCCAAAAAGGAGCCCTACTCTTGTTACGTGTTTAGCAAAGACAGAAAATCTTCATTTCTGGTCTTTCCTCTCCAGTATTGTCTGTCCCCACGCCTTAAGTGTAATTAATTCAGTGTTATTGTACGGAACAAACTGCTGACTTCTGAGCCAGCCCTTCTGTGGTATCTAACTCCTGGCACTGACTGCACAACTTCAGTTTTAAAACTTTCAATAAACACAAGGATATTTGGGGATCATTGTAATTCTGATCTGATCTGAATTTACAGGACTGACACCCATCTAATAACTAATGATCCAAAAATGTAATTATGAATTTAACATGAAATTCCTTTATGTTTTTGTATTTGTTGTATCTTTTAGCTAATCGCACGTATTTGTCTCCATTTTATTGCTCTTTCAATTGACCAGCATATAAAATGGATTGATTATTCCAGTGGTCACAGAATCACGGAATACGCTGAGTTGGAGCCCAGCTCCTGGCCCTGCACCCCAAGAGTCCCCCCATGTGCCCAAGAGCATTGTCCAAGTGCTTCTTGAACTCAGACAGGCTTGGTGCTGTGCCCACTGCCCTGGGGATCCTTCATTTTCTTCCAATTATTTTAAAGGCATTAAGAGCAATCCATCTTTACCTACTCACAGATCTATCAAGTAGGCAATAAAAATGATTAACAGTAATATCATAAAAATCCTTCAGAAGCCTATCCTGAAATGTATATCATCTTGCATTCAATACTGATCAATTAATAATTTGTAAGTAGTCGGATATTTATTTAATATAACCTTTACACCGAAGCTGATTTTCAATAGCATTTAATTAACCTGTGCAACGACTGCCGTTGTGTACATAGATTAAAAACTTGTAAAAGTAACGGTCAGTTAGGCAGCAACCAGTACAATTTGTACATAGAGTGATATTAATTATGCTTTCAGATTAGGCACATCATTGCTCTGGGTGGTGTAGAATTCTGGCCTTATAAGTGCATTCCCTTCAACTTTTCACAACCATTTCAAAGTGATGACTATACACACTGCAACTCATCCTCAGTCCAAAGAGATCCTACTAAAATACAAAAACTGACAGTGTGTTTATCCAATGTTAATATTTTTTTCCAGTAGAGTTTGGGTTTTTTTTTTTCTGTAAGAAAATGAAAATCAAGGTAAAGGGTTTCCACAGGCAGTTTTAAGCATCTATTTGGAAAGAATTTTCTTTTGGCGTCATAACAAAATGCTATAGCAGGAAGAAAAACAATTTATATGCAATTCCACACATGAAAAGAAGAGTTAGCTGAAGCTTTGGAATGATCTTTTTTACCTGTGATGTCCTCTGCAGTCACTCCTTCAGCAGCACAGTTTCAGTTTTCCCTTCACACTTGTCTCCTGCACGTGGCTGTGACACTCTCTTGGGCCACCACCGAGGAGACGAACAGCAAATCTGTGTAGCACAAAGGAACAATTAAGAAAATCCCACTTGTTCAGCTGAATTTTTTGAGGCAAAAAGTCACTCTGGGTTCTGCATTTTTGAATCCTCTGTCGCCAGGCTTCAATCCTCACTGCAGGACAATCTCAGGGGCAAAATAAATGGTAACCTGCAATTCCCTTTGAGTGCCTTTGGCAACAGAGGACAGGCCTCAAACAAACTCTCTTTTTTCTCTCTCTTCTGTTCTTTGGAGGGTAAATGAATGAAGGTAAAAGTCTGCTCTCTGGGTGTAAAATGAGTGTTTGCTGGTTTCGATCTGACTCAGAACTGTACAATGATAGGAGAGGTTATTTTCTCTTTTAATGGACAAGGGAATTCCTCACATGCAGTTCTGGAATATCTAAATTTTCCCAGTTCATCCTCAAATGAATAACCATTCGTGCTATTTCCTACAGCAAAAAAGTGCTGTTCATGAGAGGAAAGATATAAAAATATCAGTGTGTTAAAGAACCGGAAGGAGATACATTTTTGATGGAATGAACAAACTTGAAAAGACAGCCAGGCCTAAAAAGTTTCTTGTTTGAGTCTTCCCCAGGAGGTCACAGGTTTTCAGTGTCTGCGATTTTCACGATTACCACGTAGTGGCTTTCTTTTCAGGCTGGGAGAGAAGGAAATATTTGTCATTAACTCTGTTCCCTGTATCATTTAGATACATGTGATCCCTGCCCTGCACCGTATCATATTACTACAGTAAAAAAACCCACAGCCCCTTGCTATTTTTCCTCGGTGTTCCCAGTTGTTATTTTTAAAGGCACAGTATTTTATACTGCAGTGGAAGAGTCTGCCTCTGCCATGGAATACATTCTTTAAGTGCCATGCTATGACAGAAATTAAAGAAAATACTGGTATTTTCTTTACTATTGCATAGTTCACATTTCAAAAACACTTCAGACCCTTAGGGAAAAAAAAAAAAAGCCATTTGAACACCACCTTCATTTTGCCTGGCAGCTTGTTATGTGAAATACGGACAGGTAACCACATGGAATTTAGGACTTTGCAAAATGCAGCCTGCTGCTTTAGTGAAATAGAGTAAAATAAAGTGAAAATCACGAGGTCAAGTTCAGAGGAAAATCCGGTGAGTCTAAAGGGATTTTAAGTTGGAGTGGATCTCGTCCTCTGCTGTACCACATCTGAAACGTTGCGGTAGGCTGACCCCAGCCAGCTAAGCCCCCACCCCACCACTGACTCACACCCACTCTGTGGGATGGGGGAGAGAACAGCATGGACAAGAGTGGGAAAAACCTCATGAGCTGAGGTAAAGACACTACTGAGTGAAAAAAACCCCAACCAACACAAAATCATGGGATGCAAAAGCAATCACTCCCCATCTCCTACCAGCAGAACCCTGCCTGCCCTGTGTCACCAACAGCTCGAGAAGGTGGCACTGACTGCTATGTTAACATGAGGAAAACTGCTTTTACCAAGTTAGTTCTTGTTCCTTATACCCTTGTACCGATTAAAGCTGCTTCTGCCTGATGTGACCATGAAAACCATTTCACATTTTTATTCATGTTACTCATACGTTCCAGTATCTCTGTTAACATTCATTTTTACTTCCCTTACCTGTAGGAGCAATCTGACCACACTTATTTTCTCAAAAAGAGGCCACCAGGATAATTGTGAGTATAACGGCTGCACCTGATGATCTTTTCCAACATAAATGATTCCATGATCCTTTAACACAGTGGAAGTTTGTCCTGCTAAACACAAACTGTGTCCACAGTGTAACTGCAGCAGGAATTCTGCAGTGAGACAGTTCACACAACAAACATGGTTGTGGCCGGCTCAAAATGAAGTATTTTTATAATAACAGCCATAGAGCATTGTCTCTGGAAAACAAAAGATATGAATAAATATGATGTGGAATCCTACAGAAGAAAAACTTAAGGGAATGTGTTTCTTTTTTTTTTAACAATAAGAATCAAAAGGGGGTTAGGAAAGTGAAAACAATTAATTGGTGACTATTTGAGTATTAAATAAGTGAGCTCTGATGTGTTTTCTTTGAGTTTTAGTTTTTGCAGAATGGTTAAACAAGTTGAGATGCAATGAAAAGTTGGTTTATCAGAAATGTGCAGAAGAACTTGAAAATATAGTCCTGGCCATATAAATCCTCAGTATTATGGACTAGTTTTGATTTACAGGAGGTGCAGAGAGAATGCTGCTGTTGGAGCCGGACACTTTTCTCTGTTCACGAAACCTACTTTGAATTTCTGTTGTTGCTGCTGAAAGACAGAGTTTCTCTCTTCATGGCTTCACTGACTGATTTAATACATCTTCTGTCATGCTGCTGCTGTGGATTTCATCTGTTAAGGGGAAAAAAAAGGTAGAGAAAAAAGTATTAAACTGCACAGCAATCTATAAAACTATTGGCATTTGAGCATTGTCAGTGTGTCTCTGATTAAAGGCAAATAGTGCATACATGCTGATGTTTTCTCTCTGTTTTTGAAGGACATAATGTCTGGGTTCATTATAATAACACTAATCTGGGCCTCTGTAACAACATCCTATTTTTATTTGATGATATTGTGGCCCTAAGATCATTCCTCACGTTGGGAAAGCTTTAAAGCAGAGAGCACTTCCCATATCTATCCAGCAGTCCACTATTGAATGGCTGTGATTCATTAGTGAGATGGGAAGAAAGTTCCTTGAGATCAGTGCTGAAAGCAATCTGTCATTAGGGCGGCACATTAGCTTTCTTCAGATTCATTTGCCAGGTTCTTTGCAGGAAATAGTGCCTAATAAAGTGAGGAAATGACAGGAGAATATTGAAGACCTATTAAAGCATTAAACCCAACTCTTTCCCAAACACAAGAAAGGCCAGCCAGCCAAGCACCTGTAATGTTGCATTAATTTGTGAAGAAATAGTGAGGAGTTCGTGTTCCTAGCACTGGGGCTCTAAAACAGGAGCCAAGGCAAAGCTTTAAAGTGTCCTTCTCTCTGCCCAGCTGGTGTGGCTGCTGCAGCCTGGGGGCTCCTCCACTGCTGCAGCCTCAGTCAGCCCTAACACCCAGCTCAGAATCCCACACTCCCAGAAACAGAGCCTGGCAAGGCAGGGGTTATGCTGTTCTCTGAACCCAGACCTCTGGGTTGCACTTTTTAAAGTCTTGCACTTTTTAAAAGCTTTGAAAGCTGAACAAACAGCTTAATTTCATGCTGATAAAACGTTCTGAGAATTTGAAATATTGATTGCTCTGTATAAACTTTCGTCTTCAGAGTTCATACTTTTTACTCAAACTTCCTTAAACTGTATTAGAAAAGTAAGAACGATGCAATCTTGTGGACAAGGAGATAGAACTGGAAGCTTGTCTTTAAAAAGAAAAACAGAAAAAGCAAAGGAAGAGAAACTAGATGGGAAAATATTCCAAAGAAAGGATAAAGCCATTGTTCTCTTGTGAGTTTTACCAGTTCAGAATCTCAAATGATTCTTCATTCTTGTCTTTTGGGAATCCATCCTATCATCAATTTCACCCATGTGTTCTTGCCAGGTGTATTTGTGTATTAAAAAGCAAGAATCCACTTCATGTTTTGACCTGGCATGCGAATTGCTTGAGAAAATAAAACAGAAAAGGTAAAACTATATTTTGTGCAAAATGTGTTCTGCAGTGCATGCATTCTGTGTCCTTCATCTAAGGATTACTTGTTATATATATATATATATATGTGTGTGTGTGTCTATACATTTTTTTCCTCCAGTACTAGCATGTTAATACCAGAATATCCTTTTCTAGGAGCCAGAGCCCGGGATGCTTTTGGATGTGTGGGAAGCTCGCTGTGGAGCAGTTACAGTCCCACGCAGGATTTACCGTCCCCTGGGTCAGAGACAGGAGAAGCTCACTTTTGATTGGTTTTCAATACGAGAGGAGCCCTGGCTAAGAGCTGGATCTCTTGATGGACAAGACAGCAGGAATGATGGCAGCTGGCTTGGGCATCTCCCAGGGCACGCTGGAGGCAGTCAGGGTCTCCTGGCTTGCCGTGAGTTTCTCCGGGCACTCCAAGGCCTGGCAGCCAGCATGAGCCCTTCCACTTTGCTGAGAGCTGCTCTCACATGCAAAGGCCACGTGTGTGAATGTTCTCTGTACTATATGGACACAAACACACGTAGCTGACCAGGCCGAGGAGCCAAAAAGGAGAGCCAAATGAGAGAGCCAAAATGAGAGGCTAAAGAGAGAGGGCAAAAAGAGAGAGGGCAGAACCTTCTGACCTTTATTTATATGTTCTTAGAAATCACCGTGGATTGGAGGTAGAAATTACTACCTCTCAAATCACACTGGTTAAAGAAAAGTCTATCATTTTTCTCCGCCTAGGAGAATGGAATGAAAACAACAAGGACAGCTAACAAAAACATGGCCATGTTTACAACAGCATGCGTGAGAAAGTATTGCAGCAAAGAGAAACACTGAAAAACTGCAAAACTCAAGACAACATACGTGCAGGGCTGCTCAGGGAATTGATGGAGTCTCTTTCAGCCAGTGGCTAAATTAGCCCGTTCACCTCTCACAGAGCTGAGCACTGCATCTTTCCTAAACTGGTAAAATCCCTCACGTTAACAACGCTCCTTGGGGAGCATCTCTGCCCTGGGACTCTTGCCCATCGCATCATCCTCTGGGCTGAAAGGCCGTGCAGAAACTGAACCCAGAGAGTGGCCTTAGCAGGGAAAGGCTCTGGGATGTTTTTATATTTAGCTTCTGGGTATGTAAAAGAGGCGTTTTTCCACGGCAGTCTGCTCCTACAGCTAACATTTATCCTTAAGGGATACGCACCCTGAGTTTCTGAGAAACTACGTTTCAGCTGGGTTTCAATAAGCGTCAATGTATGATTTATATTTGTCTTCGAGTGAGATACCGTCTCTAACTCTCCCAACGCATAAGAAAATATCGCCATCTCTTGCTCCCTGCAGAAAGTGCAGCTGCTTTCTCCAGGTCCTCCTCGATTTTCACTGCCCTCTGCGTACCTCTGCTGTTACAACAACCCAATTGTTTTCAGAAAAGCTGGGCTATTTCTGTTTCACACTGGAAAGCTTAATTTCAATGAACTTACACAGTAAAACCTTGAAACAAGCATAATGCTTTTATTTTGCAGTGATGGGGTTGGTTAAAGATTAATGGGAATAATGTCATTGAGCATAGAGTGGCTTCTTAAATTTTTAGAGGTTAACTGTTGAGGTGGCTGCTGAGAAAAATAACAGTGCATTTAGTGCTGTCCCTGTTACTTAAAAATCCTTGGCTTTTACCTTAATGCTGTGGCCCGAGGTGACTGCTGTGGAAACTGATGTGTTGAATTCGTAATCAAGAAAAACATGGAGAGGATGAACATCTTATTCCAGCTTTATTCCAACGTGTGCTCCTTCTAAACTTCTAATATGATCTATCTAAGAAAGGCTTTTATATTTTTGCTGTTTGGTTTCTTTTTTTCTTCACACAGATACTTGGGATCACAATTTAATCTTGTGATGGCCCACCAAAAAATAACCAAAGCAAAAAATTCCACACAGAACAAAAGTTTTTAAACTCCAGATAAGATTTATGGTGCCTACAGTCTTCTGCTTTATTCCCAATTTGTTCCTATTAGCTTGCACACTTCTAATTTCTCAGGTCAAGTATTCTTCTTTTACGAATAAAAGACACACACAAGAATTACATGGAGGTATAGAGGGCTAGAGAAATTTGGCTGCATTGAGGAAGGCTGTGGGTCTTTCAAACTCAATTATCTGTATTTGAAACTGCTTCTGAATTCTTGCAGACATGCATCTTATGGGACAGGCCAGGAAGCAAACTAGTGCTCACCAGAGGAAGAAAAACCTGTGATCAGTGCAAGTTCTGGCTGTTCTCTGAAATGTACTTCTTACTTTTCTTTTGGTTCTGACTCCCTGGACAAACACCTCCTGCTTTAACTGCCCCATCCTCATCTCTACCCTTCCTGTTCTTCTCTCTCAGTCTTCTCATAGTTCCAAACCACATCTTATTTCACTCTCACTAGTTCTCATCTATAACTTCTTGAAAAAAACTTGTCTTGGTTTCAAAGACAGGTATTTTGCTGGAGAAGGCAGAAGCCCCCTTCAGGCAATGGTATGAGAAAAGAGGAATAACAGTCTTTTACTAATATATATATATATATATTGGGACAGACAAAAAAACCCCAACAACAATGGTAACCACAACAAATGAGAACAGACAAACTCACGGACAGTCTCTTCCCGATCTGTTGGCAATCCAAGGACAGAAGCCCAAGGTGGAGGAAGATTCTTCCTGGAGCTCCAGCAGCCTCTCTCCCCCTCCTCTGGATGTCCAGAAGTGAAGAAGTGTTTCCCAGCTGTGCTCAGCCCCGTTTAACCAGTCCCATTCCCCCAGTATCTCTGCCCCCCTCTGAGGGGAAAACTCAGATACCAGGGAACCTTAGATAAAGGCTAGCTAGCCACACCCAGCTCAGACCCAACTCTTTGTTTTCCTTAATCACCACTCATTATCACTTCCTAGCAACTAATCACCCACCCATTATGACTCCCAGCAACTAATTACCCACCCATTATCAACAAGAATGCGGAAAAATTCTAAAAAAAGTATCCCAAACCCTGACAAAACTTCTTGAAACTACAAATACTTCAACATTGACCCCAGATGGGTCTTGTCACATTTTGTTCATAATTTTTTGTTTCCCTAAGGGCCAAGCCTTGCTCACAAACATGGGCAGCACAGTCCCATCACGGTGTCCGCAAGGCTTTGATTTCCGAGGGCTGAATTTATGGGTGCTCATCTACAACCAGCAAAAACAGGCTTCCTGCCATGGTTTGTCCGCTGGGCTCTGAATTCCTGCAGTACCAGTAGAGGCCGTGTAGGAACGTTGGGCTCATTAGGTTAAAATTAGGGTTTGTGTACATTGTAGCGCCTGTAGAAGCACCATGATAATAGGTGACCAGTATGGATCTGAGCTGTAACTATTTTATATCTTTCTTTCTTGTGCTAAAATCTATAGGTCACTGATGTAAATATGGACTTCCAGACTTCTTACAAATAATATTCTATTTGGTTTTCCATATTGTCATTTTTTTGTCTTCTGTTTCCTCCTGCAACTCCTCATTTAATTTTTTCTTCCTCAAAAGTAGAACATCTGCTCACAGAAAGTCTGGCTGCAGCCTTGTAGTTTTGCACCTAACTCTGAATATGCAGCTGTCACCAGATCCTTTTTTGCTGCCATTGTAAAGGGCTACCCAGAAAACACCGCTAGGGGATTGGCAAAAATTAACCTTTACTGTGTAAAAATGAGCACGGGTCTTTCTTTTTGAAGGCACTCTGATAATTTTGAACATTTACCCCAACTTTACATTCTCCAGAACGCTTCCTGAACTTTTAAGGTGTGGTTTTGACTGCACCTTTTTTGCTCAGTCTCTGTCCTGATTCTGAGACACAGGCACCTGCAAGATGACAGGATTTTTCTGTGTGCACGTTGTGAAATCTGTATCTATTTTAGCCACCCCTCTGACGTATTTTCTTTCTATTTTCTTGCTGTGCCTCTACTCTGTGGATATCCCCACCTTCTCTCTTATTGATGCTGTGGGGATGTTTAAAAGAAGGCTGCTTTTGTACTGCCTGCTGTGCACGGTTTTCCACCACCATCTGAATAGTTTTGTGCATTTGCAGAGGAACAACTGTGAAACAAACATCCACTTTACAGCCAGGGTAAATAAGAGGCAGAAATGTAATGTAAGATGGCATCAGTGACAAGTGGTGTCCCTCAGGGGCCCACACTGGCATGTACCTATGGATGTGTATGATGGATGCACGAAGTGTTATTTAATATCTTCATCAAGGACATAGACAAAGGGGTTGAGTGTCCCTCAGCAAACTTGCAGCTGACACCAAACTGAGTGGTGCAGCTGACACTCCTGAAGGACAGGAAGCCATCCAGAGGGACCTGGGCAAGCTCCAGATAGGGGCCCATGGGAATCTCATGTGGTTTAACCAGACCAAGTGCTGGTGCTGCACCTGGGTCAGGACAGCCCCTGCTACCAATCCAGGCTGGGGATGAGCAGCTCCAGAGCAGCCCTGGGGAGAAGGACTGGGGGCGCTGGGGGTGAGAGAAAGGCTGGGGATGAGCAG
>VYZT01059380.1:75443-98397 GCA_013400735.1 Pomatostomus ruficeps | reverse complement strand
GACCTGTTGGAGTGAGTCCAGAGGAGACCGCCAAGATTACAGGGCTGGAGCACCTCTCGTATGAGGACAGACTGAGAGAATTGGGATTGTTCAGCCTGGAAAAGAGAAGGCTTTGGGGTCACCTAACTGCTGCCTTCCAGTACCTGAAGGGAGCCTGCAAGGAAGGTGGAGAGGCACTTTTACATGGGCCTGGAGTGCCAGGACAAGGGGGAATGGACTCAGACTGAAAGAGGGTAGGTTTGCATTAGATCTTGTGAAGAAATTCTTCCCTGTGAGGGTGGGGAGGCCCTGGCACAGGTTACCCAGAGAAGCTGTGGCTGCCCCATCCCTGGAAGTGTTCCATGTTAGGCTGGATGGGGCTCTGAGCAACTTGGGATAGTGGAAGATGTCCCTGCCTAGGGCAGGGGGGTTGAACTGGATGATCTGTGAGGTCCCTTGCAAACCAGGCCATTCTATGATTCCATGACTTGTGCCATAGCTGAGCAGAAGTCAGTATTGCAGCTTTCTGCTTTTATCAGATTATAAATAGCTTTTCTCAGAATATATGAGTGTGTTGATGTTTCATAAGCATTAAAAATTCCTTTTAGTAATTATTTTTCTTCCCTAGATGTTCTGAAGATTTTCCTTATTCATAAACTAAATTTTAACATTTACTTCAGAAGATTTATTTTCCTACAGTGAAGAAGGCCATGTTCTTTGGGCCAAAAGGTAAGATTTATTTTTCTTCCACTCATCAGTAAAGTTGTATCAGTTATTTAAAGTTTTCTCACCCTCAAATATAATGAGTTATTGTCTTAGAAGTGACACACAAAGAATTTTACTCTCGGCTTATTAATTTAATACAGATATTGTTCATGACTTAACTTTTCAGTTCTCAACATCTTGCAAGGTTTTAGTCCAGTAACCAGTCAGTAATTTCACAAAAAACTAGGAACTCAGCCATACAGAGGATGATAAGTCAGACTCAGGGACTTATGTTCAAAATGCAGTTAAGCCTAGAAAACTCAAAAGACAGCAATTATGATCTAGGTTTTTTTCCACTATCACTCACCATCTTTGCTGCAGGAAGGCAAACAGAGCATTTTTCTGACAGAAGATTTCAGGTCAGACACGGTGTGGGGCAACAACATTTTCGGCCATCCTCAAACCCTTGGTTCTGCGGGGTTAGTGCTGCTGCAGTCACCAAGGAAGCTGTTTGAGGAAAAGGACACAACCTAAAATATGTAAATACAAAACAAACCCAGACCCATGCACACAGGCTAAAAAACCTCAAGCCAGCAAAGCTCCCGTGACTGGGCAATTTCACTGTTGTAGTTTGGAGAGTGGTCCTACCACAGCTGGACCATTAAAAAATGGTCAGAGGTGGTGATTGCAGAGCAGGGAGGACTGACCTCAGCTGTATCCTTAAGCTTCCATCCTGCTCAAATTCTGTGAACTTCCATTTCCTCTGACATGTAGGTGGATCCCGTGCCTGAAACAAATGCTAAAGTAACACGAGAGACAAGGAGGGCTATTTTAAGTAACATTACAAGAAAAGAAAATTCAGCAGCTTAACAAAGAAAATGACAACAAAGTCAAATGACTCCAGAATCCTTCGAAGTCAGAGGTGCAGAAGGTAGAACAATTCATTAATGCTCCATGCAGGAAGATCTGAATTATTTTAAGAGCACTGTATTTGCATTTTAGATATAGTGGAATGAACTAATTATGAAATGTATGCATCAAAGATTTCAATTTCAGGCTTGACTTTACTTTGGAGATTAATTTTTTACTTTATCATTTTTGCAGGCAGTTCAATGGACAGCCTTATTTGAATGTTACTCATTGTTCAGTGATGTATGAAGTGTATTTAATCAATGTGAAGAAAGTAATATTAAACTATTATCAGAAGCATCAAATGTTCCAAAAAATCTCAAAAGGAAGGTCAAAAGGTAACATCTCTGCTAACAATATGAGAAACAATATATTTAACTTATTCATTACATACAAGTTTTTCATGGCATATACATTATCCTTCTTCACATAAAATTACAATGTGAAAATGTGGAGGGTTAGCCCCTTGATTAAAAATATCTTATGTAGAGGTGATCAAACAAGCTTGCAATGTTTAGTAAAAGATGTTTAAATAACTCTTTCAGAGTTTATGTGCGTTTTAAATGGTTTGCTGCAAAAACCTTTGACAGAACAGTTCTTGTGCTCGTCATGAAATCATTTGTTAGTGTGTCAGGTACTACAGAATAAGGTAATTATTCTAAATAATTTATAATTATTATAAATAAGGACAGTTATTTCTACAAGTGCCATGTTTCTGCAAGGATTGCAAACGCTTCTGAGTTAAGACCCAAACCTGACCTTCCTAAAGCCACCCGGTGAGACATGAGAAACTGTTTGTCCAAAAGCTGTGGATGACAAAAACATTCCTTTTTGAGCCAGCAGTTCCAACCCCACTGGCCAGTATTGCTCCAGGTGGGATTTCAGTCCCTGCCTGACCAACCAACCTTCTATAAGCATTTCCCTTATGGGTGCCATAGGAAAAATCTGGAACACATCAAGCCAGAACTCTCTCAGTGCCACTGCAGACTCATCCTCAGTGGGTCGTCAGAGTGTGGAAGACACACCAGGCCAGCTGGAAAAGTGGCTGCTCAAAGGAACCACAGCTATGGCCTTAAACTTGGATTGGAAATGTTTGTTTTTCCATATTCACTGCCTCACACTCGTGGGTCATATAAACAATAATGGTGTAAGAAATATTAAAAAAACAAAAAAATCCTCCCAAGCCTGCATGGCCTGCACTTTCTTTGTCAAGGAAGACTTCAGCTCTAGCTCGGAAGTGCAGAAGTTCCTTCTGAAATGAGCAGAAGGGATTTGAAGGAAGAGATCACGTGAATGCAAACCACTGACAAGGTAAGATATGCTCAAAGGGTGATTTTCAATGTCTGTTTGAACTGAGAAATGAATTCACTGCATATTGAAAAAGTGGTGACCTGCACTGTGTTTTTTGGAGTAAGCTACTGTTTAAATTATGGATAACTGATTTTTTTTTTTTTTTCTAGTGGAAGATGTACTCAAAGCTAACTGTGTTCAAAGAAATTCATTTCATACCACTACTAAAATGAATTGCTGTGTCCTTATTCTCTTTCTACCACACTTGTGATTTCCCTTCCAGCAACAGCTGACAGCTTTGCTTTTGCCTCTTCCTCCAGGACAACCACCTTGCATTTTCAGAGGCATAAAAAAAAAGACTTTTTGGCTGGGGACTTCTCCAGTGAATGGGCCATTACGAATGAGCAGTAGTTCAGGTGGTGAGTAAAAGTGCTTTCAGGGAAAGAGCAAAACATTACTGCAATTTGACAGATTTGCTCCAAGAAACCCTCTCAGCTCCTGCCTTGTCTTAGCATCCTGCAGAGATGTGGATATTAAAGTTAACCTCAGACGAGTATATTGTGAGTGTTTATGGAGAGGGATGGCATCCCCCATGCAGGAGCACAAAGGAGAACGCTTCCAGCTTCTCAGCCCTGACAGCAACGGACACGCAAGAGCATCTCAAGTTTCCAAACCAGCATTGCTCAGGACCTGTTCCATCTCAGGTGTGACCTTCATCCTGCAAACACAGCAAACGCCTTTTAAACCCCACCGCCCTGACAATGGCTCCCCTGGCTTGCAGAAACCAAGCAGAACTGAGCCTTTTCAGGAGGAGGATTTTACTGTCTTGCAGAATACTTCGCCTTCTAATTTTATGATCAGAGGTGACTGCACAACATCCCTGGTGGAAAGCACTATTAGAAATGCACCAGGCTGTTTGAAACGGTTTTTGGTGAGAGTGGCCTTTTCCCTCTTCTTCAGTGGCTGTTGAGCTCACATAAATTAATGCTGTCCCCTTTTCTTCCCCTCATGTAATTTTTTAATCTCTATTTCAATAGATGTATTGACAAGTGAAGGCCACTAAAACTACCCAGCTTGACAGATAACAGTCACTGACTGAAGCAGACAACTTTTGCTTCAATTCTTGATTAATTATTTTATTGAGCAAGGTTAATCTATCAAGCTTAGATTTAATACAGTTGTAAAATTTTATCATTTAAAGTCCTGTTATGTCACCCTGAAACACTCCAAGTTGTAATTACTGGTTATCAATTGCAACAAGTGTGTTCATGTTCTTCAAAGGCTATAAAACCATTGTTGCTGTAATTTAAGCTTATTTGGTATATTAAAGAAGCCCAACACACAAAGCTGTTAAATGCAAACAGGCACTACAGATACAAAAGGACATCAGGGAGCCAAGTTCATCCCGTGCCAAGAAAGTACCATTTTGTTGACTTTATGGGATTTACAGGTGAACATTGATGAAATCAGCAATGGAAAAAAGCTTCTCTAAAAAGCTAAACTCTCAGTACCATGCTGGCATGGAAATAGCAGCCTCTGAAGCTTGGTGCCTCAGTATTAGAGATCAACAGAGAAAATTCCAAAGCTTCGTTTTATTTCCTGTGATTTTTCATGACCAAAGAATACGTTCATTTATTCCTATTAAAATGGCAACCTTCACACAATAAGCCTGCACAGCAAATTAAACCTACTCTGCTTTGTTAGATTTAGCATCAATGAAAGGAACCACCATAAATGCTGCTTCTTGTGATGCACTTACTGGATTAAATTCTCCGTTTGGAAGTACGGACAGCATGCACGTTACCTTGTTCCACAAGGGATTTCCCACTTTGGAATGTGTCTGCTCCGTTGTCCCTTCCTGCTTCTCCCCTCACAGCCACATGAAAATATAGGTAAGTCTTGAAAAATTACAATGGAAAGCGTTTATTAAGTAGGTAAAGTAAAATTTCTTCCATTCTTTCACCAGACGTAGTGTGAAGCTACAGGTGAGTCTGGATGTTGAAATTCCAATGCTGAAGCTTGAAATCTGCATTATGGGCTGAAGGAGATGTTCAGCTGCAGCTTCCACAGGTGGAGAACATAACCTGAGGTGTATCAACGCTTGCTAACATTAGAGCTGCATAAACATAAACTATGTAAAGTTAAAGTTTTGCAGGAACAAAAAAAAAAAACCTGTCTGCAGAAGGACAACTGAAATACAGGCCTTCAGGGTTTTTTAAGTACACTGGATATATTCAAGCTTGTTTGAGATACCTGGTGGTCCTTGGTAACAACACACAGTGCACATTATCATCCTGCAAGCTCTAGTCTGAGGGACAAGAAACTGGTCCACGTGAGGTTATATAGAACACTGACCTTTATGGATTTGGTGCTTCAGTTCATTGCATCCAGTCATAGCTCGACTTCTAAAGAATAACCTATGGAAATCAATGAGAATTAGGCACAGGAACATCTTTTAAAAGAGCAGTCTGTGCAGTGTCCTGCTGAGCATCACGGTTTTGATGCAGATGGCCGAGATGAGGCCCCGGATCACCAACTGCAGTGTTAAATCATTTTCTCTTTCTCCCTAGAGAGGAGTCCACTTGTGCAGGTGGGATTTAGGAAGCGGTTTGAAACACTCACTGACGTTTTCTTAGAATCCATTGTTGCCTGTGCTGCTGTCAGGCCCTGCTATGACAAACTGCTGAAATTTGATTCCATAGAATTCATTCCTATGTCCCTTGCACACCTTTACCGCAGTAGGCAGAGGCTACAACTTTGGCCTGGGAATACCGGAGAACTTTGGAGACAAGGTGTGAAGGAAGGAGGTGTTTTTATGGGGTACAGTTGCTTGGGTAGAGAAGCAGTGACTCTCTCAGGAGACAAAAATGAATGGCCTTGCCTGCCTTCTCTTGGGGCATTTGAATGTATGAACCTCAGGTTCCAATGTAGCAGAACTCAGGGAGAGGTTGTAAAGGGTTGGGTTGCTGGAGGCTGCCCAAGCTGTGAGGATGGAGATGATTCCTGTAGGAAGCAACAGCCACAGACACAGTTAGAAGACAGTCCTGTGATTATTATCTGGAACAAACTGTGCAAAATAGGAGACATTTATCTTCACATCCCGGCAAGGGCAATGGAAGGGTCTCCGACCTGGATGTTTCATTTCAGGAGAACAGCAAACGACCAAACAGCTGCCTCCCCTGCTCAGACAAAATGCAGGCTAATCCATGGATCACTCTTTTCCTGACAGTCTTACAGAAATCCAAAGGTCCACATGACAGCACAGGGAAACTCAGATATTTGAATGAACCTTGCAAGTTATTTGAACTATCTGAAGCTATTACAGCAGTTTTTAGTTTATGTTCAACTTGATAGGTAATTGTTTTATGTAATTTCTTTATGTGGAAGATGTAGTAAAGTACCTAATACAACACTTCACTTTTATATCATAACCAGTAAAATTAGATCCAGACAATGCTCAAAGTCTGAATTAAATGAGAAAAAATAGTTAAATACTATTCTTATCCTGACTTATTTAACCTCTTAAAATTCATAGCAAATATTTATGGTCTTAATCTTGATTTAAGTTGTTAATACCTGAATGTAAGGTGTCCTACAAAACTGGTGAGGTGTGACTGTCTTATTTGAGCAAGATTAGATAAATTATGTACAGATCATAATCAGAAAACAACATGGGTTTAAAATTATCCAAAGAGATAAAAGGGATTTAGATAAAAATTACAATTATGGTGGTTGTTACAACTGTCACAATAAAAAAAAGAATTGCAATATACCCACCAAAAAGACCATGAAAAGATTGGTCTGGGTTTGAGTCCTTTCGAGCACTAAAACATCATATAGCAGCTTCCACTCCTCCCTTACACTAAAAACCAGAGTCTGAAGGGGTGTGTCTGATGCACAGAAATTCACACAACTCCGCCAGTCACACTTTTATTCATCTCTAATTCCTTAAAAAGGGACAAGCTAATTACTTGTGCTAGTTCAGTACATTGAAACAAGGAATTTGAAATTTGCGGTGAGAACTCACAGGAAGTGTGTAAAAGCATAAAACACACTGCAGGTTGAAGTCACTGCTTGCCTTCGTGTTTTTGTTTCTGGAATTACTGCAAAGTGCTGTTTCCTGAGCTAGGAAGTTATGCTTTGCAGATGCTTTATTCATAGGGCTGAATACTATTTCACAGTAATTTTCTTCCACGTTTGAGGAGGCGATGTAAACAGCACTGAATTTGCAATTATTTTTTAACTTGGTATTGGGGCAAAAGATGTAAAAAAAGAGACCGTACTTAATGCACTGTTGGAAAGCTGTTGTAGTGTAATCCTGTCGGGTTTAATTCCTTGGTTTAATTTATGCATTGCCTTTCCCCTGTCTCAGAGCACTGCCTGTGATGTATCAGCCGCTCTCTGATTTACAGACGTGGCCAATTGGAAATTCATCCTCGACCCAGCCATTCGGTAGCCACGAGGGTGCTCCACGGTTCAGTGAAGTTTCTGCCAAGTTTTCTCTGCTATTATTGATGAACATATTAATTAGTAATAATGAACACATTAATGATTGTATACCAAAAGGTCTTGGCAGAAAACCCCGAGAGTGGCAAATTTCAGCACCTGGTGAACTTTTACAGCCGATTTAGAACCTTTGTGCATTACAAATGAGATGCTGGCATATTTTAAACTGTAACGAATTGATGGCTGAAACAGTGACTGTTTATACGAAAAATTATTTTATATCATTACAGAACCGCTCACGTTTGCAGTGTCCCCTGGCACGGAGGGTTTAGCAGCCCAATTCCTTGCAGGCAGCACTAGATGGAGATAGTGACTCACAGAAAGCTTCCCGACAGACTCAGCTTTTCTCTCGGCTGAACCACAGAGAAAAAGGTTTCTTTCTGTGTGTTCAGTTTAGTGCAGATTGCAGGGTTACAGTTGTTTGGGTTTGTTTATTTATTTTTTTTTTTAGTAGTAGTCATTACAAAAAAAGTGAAGTAAAATTCCTCATGCTTTGAGTAGCTGGCAGGTCTCCCCAGATCTCTTTCACACACACGTGTGTATATGCAAATCACAAAACTCAAGGCAAAAAAACTATAAACAAAGCATCAGAATTCTATTTCCAGCTTTAGTATATGTGAAATTTATCTAGCAAAGGTAACTCTGATCATGTTTTTATTTGACCCATAAGAGAAATCCCTACCCCTACTTTTTAATTGAGTGTTCTTTTGAAACTCCTGGAAATAAACAGAACAAACAAACAAACAAACAAACACATCCATAGAGACTGGTTTACTTCCCCCACACAAAGTCAATATATTGATCTTCCCAGGGTGTTTTTAATTGTCCTTACCACAGAACGGCCTCCCAGTTAGCAGCTGGACAGAGTTCTCACACACCAGCCAGGGACAGGAATGGATATCACACATCCCATCCCTTTTTTTTTGATTTCCCAGGAACTAGTTTTGGATGGATAAGAGATGCTGAAAGAGAAAAGTCAACAGGGAAAGATAACTGCACGTGACTAAACAACTGCCAAGAGAGCACTGTGCAGATATCTTGGGTTAAATTTCCAGAAGTGGCTTGTGATTGAAGAAGGTATATGGCATCAGTGTGAGACAAGTGTAATTAGCAGGAGGTAACTACCCAGTACAGCCTGCAAATCTGACCTGTCTGAATTATAAAAAAGTTACAAGTCAGGTGTACAGCGAGTCCTTTCGTTTAGGCTGTTGTTTAAGACAAAAAGCAGCTGGAGTTCCTGGGCTGGTGCACAATCTCCCAACTGTCTGAAAGATGGGACCTCCTGGCAGTGACAATGTTTTGACTTAAAAATCATTTAAGCACACTGAGCTGGCGTGTGAGCTGATTTCCCAATGGCAATCAAACTTCAGATTCTGAATTTGGCTGAACCTAGCTGTAGCTGACTGCAGCCTCTGCAGCCACGTTGGAACAATGCACCCAAACGGATCCCCTTGCAAACATCTGCTCCAGTGAGCCGAGCCCTGGCAGGGCTTGGCAAACTACGGTAGCAGGCTGCTGGTGGTGAACACAAACTGCCTGGAATTAACTCATCCTGGGCTGATTTATGTGGATTTGTTTGCACTATTGCACCTTTCCAAGGGAAAAGGAAAAGTATTAATATTGTAGAATACTGCACTTCTGCTGTGCAGGTGGAAGCCGTTCCTGATTTTGTTCAACAGGAGAAAGATGAACTGGCCACACCTGAGACCCTTTGGAGGTGCCCAGTTCTCTCTAAGAGGTAAATGTACCAAAATTTGCTGATTGATATGCCAGAGAGCACATCCAAACCAGGAAAGCACAGGAGTGTTTCTCCAAGCCAGCAGGACGGCTCTCGGAGAGCACAGGGCTGGGCTGTGCAGCTTCCTACAGCTTTTCTGTCTGCTGAAAGGGGAAAAAGAGCTGGGCAGGGTCAGAAAGGCAGTGGCTCAGGTTAGTCCATGCACTTTGAACTGCCTGATAATCATTCACTAAAATTAATATAAATTACAGCTGGAAGTAAGAAACTTCTGTAGTTTATATGGTCTCCCACCTTGAGCCATCTGAATTCTCATGGTTTAATCGGGATTATGAGTTTTTCTGCTGTTTTGGAAATGAGAAGGCTCTTGACAGTTTTAATTTTTCTTTTTTTCTTCTTGTTGCCTTTAACACATTTTATCACTACTGGCATCTAACCTGAAAAGCAAATACCCAAGCATACCAGATAAAGTGAAAGGGACCAGAGAAGACTTCTAAAGGTCCTACTCAGGGCACGGAGAATTTGTGATTATACTTTGTGATGCATTCAGGAATAAATCCAAAACATCCTTCCAGAGTTTTTTACTACCAATTTGTTTCAGTCTCCAGTTTCTGACAAATGAACAAGAGCTTGGTTTTTCTCTTAGTTCCTTTTTTTTTTTTTTTTTTTGATGGCTTATTCATTTTTCATGTAAATAGACTACTTATTACTCAAAAAGTAGTTGCAGGCTGACTAGTTTGGGAGATACAAATAGATAACCTTTATTCAGCTGCCCACTTACACTGAGTGGTTTCTTAGAGTCAAGCAACTGCGGTGTATTTATAATTCTCGGTGATTTGGTGTCACCAGAGTCTCTGTTAGAGCAGGCAGTTTGTGTTTGTCTCTTTTTTTTAGCTTGTTTCTGGATTATGGCTATTGCTGATGCACTCCCAGCACCTTCCTTTCCTTCCTTTCCCAAGAGGAGGGGCAATACCTGCAATCTGTTTTCCTGGTAATAACAAACTTCCACAAGCCACGCTGGGGGTGTATATTCCCAACAACCAGAGGAAAGGGGGGATAAAGACCATCAAGGATTCCATGATTGGATAGGGAGAGCCCCAGGGTAACCACATGCTTTGGAGCTGCTTTTGCTGAGAGCAGAATGAATTTCAGAGCATCATTTTTGCCCTTAATTTGAGATTAAGCACTCTGAGTAAGACACAGAAAAGACTCTTTGGTAGGATGAACCCTTAAAGCCAGCTATGAATAACTACTTTTAACAAGCCCTGCTTTTCTCCCACATTTTCTGAGAAGACTCCACTTACATAGGGACAGTAGCATGAATTTCTTCTTGTGTGGAGAGCCAAACATGAAATAAAGGATTAAATCTTAGGGTATAAAAAGGGACCCTTCCATCTTCTAGAAAAAAACCAACTATATTCTTTCCAGCACTGCAATGAACTGCAAGATGCAATACAGGATATGATATTACAAATATTAAACATACATAGATAATTTCAACCAATTGGTTTTATTTAACTCAGGTTTCTTAAGACAAAGTCTATTTGAATATGATAATGTATATAATAATTATTTTGGTGAACCCAAAGCAGCCCAATCAGCATGTCTGTAATAAACACATATAAAAGATTTAACAGATTCGGATTTGTTATTGCCAAGGACTAATTCTTTTCTGCAGTTACTCAGTTTGCACATGGCAGTACAGATTTTTTTCTTTGTCCTTAGATTATTTGTGTTTAATACAGATTAAAGTTTTAAAATTTTAGTATTTAAAATTACAGTCTGAATTCTGTAAGGAAAGAATAATCAGATTTTCAAAGACTCTTTAGTGAGGAGCTTAGAAGTCAGCAGAACTGTAGGTGCTCTGGAAAATCCAGTCCCTTTTTGTATTAGGCTTGAAACAATAGACTTTGTCTTAAGAAACCTGAGTTAAATAAAACCAATTGGTCTAAATTATCAATGTTATGTTTAATATTTGTAAAAATACCAATTTCATTAAATTTGATGGAAAATAACACTTCCACTTGCAAGCCATGGTATTTTCTAAATATCTGGTGTTACGCTGTTCATAAATATTTCTCCAAGTGAGGTAGTCTGGGCTCTGTGTGCAGGGGTTAAGGGAGAAGGAAAGAAAAAAAAGCCTTTACCTTTTCCATGTAAAGAAGATCTTTAGGGAAGGGCATCTGAGGCTTTCCTTTCACTTCTTGCCCAAGGAGTGAACCTTCACTGGGGCAGCCCGTGGCACCTGAGGGAGAGCCGCAGCGTTAGGGAGCAGATCTGGAGGTGACCCTGGCACCCAGGGCAGTGCCCTGAGCAGCTCTGTGAGTGCCTGCTGGGGAGCACGGGGCACCCTGGCTCGCTGGGGAAGGCGGACAAGCCTCGTGTGTGCCTCCTGATCCCTGTTTTTGAGGTTGGGGCAGGGAGGCCGCTCAAAGAGATGAGGATGGACCCAGTTCGACAGGGCTGAAAGGAGGAACCAGTGAGAGCTGGCAGAGTTTGGGACACAAACCCAGCACAGGGAATCTCAAGCAGCCATCTGGGGTACAGACACTCTCAGATAAACTGTGTGTGGCACCTGTGCTCTCCGTGCACCCCTCAGTGTGCTGCTGACATCCTCCTCACACCGTCACCATTCCGACCTGCGCCCAGCTCCCTCCTCACACACTTGTTCCTTCAGGCTGCAGAGAGCTCAGTCTGGTTTTGCTTGCAGATTGTCTCCAGATCACAGATGCAACCAGCTGCCGATCCCAATCAATATTTAGCAGTTAAATGTGCTGGGGAATGCGGGGAGGGACAGGAGCACGGTCAGGCAAGGTGTAGGAGCGAGGCCGAAGGAAGAGAAGGGTCTGCAGGTGCAAGAGGCCACCAGGGACAGGGACAGCCAAGGGCTCCGGTGAAATACATGAGAAACAAGGATACAGCAGCGGTGCCAGTGCTGGCAGCTGCAGACATGAACAAAGTAAAAGATTGCAATCCTAAAAAATCCCCAGTCCTCCAGTAAGGGGCTAAATCCCATCCACACCATCCCTGCAAACCCTTCAGACAGCACCAAAGGCACTGCCCACGTTCTCACCTGCGCAGTCAGGTACTCTGCACACCTCCTTCATCAACCTATATTCCCACCCAGTGCTCTTCACTGCATATAAATACAACTACTCACCCGCAAAACTACAACTACCTCACATTTCCAGAAAGTAAATAATACATACCCTTACTGGAATATTTGCTGAGCTGAAACCACGGACAAAATTGTCCTTGAGTTCAGTGCAGCCAGAATCTGAAACACGGACCCCAACAAGAAAAGAAAAGAAATGATAAAATATATTCTAGCTATAAGCAGAACCACTGCTCTGCATTTCAGACATTTGCAAAAAGCCAGATGTAGTTCTGTGAAATGATTATAAGGTGGTTCTTTTAATTTGTATTATATACATTTTTTATGTACAGGCACAGTAAGTAAAAAGTATAAAAGGCACGTGAATTAAAGTTGGGCCGTGTCCCAAATAAATCACGTAAGCAACTACTGCCAGGTCCCTCTAAATGAAAAAAAAAATGTAAAGAGAAAAAAAATTTAACTTATACTATTTATTTTACTAATATCCAAAGCTCTCCAATGCAGGCCTAATAAATGGCTTTTAAAATTCCTCCTCTCAGCTGAGGCTCAGACTGCGCTGCTGAAACAGCACATCCCAGCCCCTGAAGATCTAATGCACTGATCTAATGCACTGGGGCTGACCTATTACAGATGATTATAAATTACAGAAGTCCTTGTGTTGCTATAATTTTCTAGAGGCACACCTCCTTCATCAAAAGGTAAAAAAAAAAAAAAACAACAACAAAAAAAACAAACCACAAAACAAATAAAGAAAAGGTGTAAACTACCATTTCTTCTCCTTGTGCTGGATTTAGCTGAGTTAGAAACAGAAATTTGGAGCCATAACCACTGTAAACCATTTATTTACTCTCTTATTTGAAATTTTCACCACAAGGAAGCAGAAGCAAGTTTAGTTCTTTAATATAAAATTACACGAGGAGTTGGATTCTGTGCTGCCCACTCTTGGGGACTTTGACAATTTTTCTGCGATACCTATGTCCAGTTACGCATCTCTTAAATGAGGAAAATTACTGCCTTCCTTTAGAAGGATGAGAAATTCATTAAGGATTGTGAGATACTGTTATGTGACAGCAATGTCGTGCAGATAGGCAGTTTATAAAAATAAAAAACCTACAAAATTTGTATTCTGAATTGCCACTGACTTTATTTCTGTTGGGTGAATTATTTGCAGGTTTAGCGTGTGTTTGAAAATTAATAGCAATGTTCTTTTGTTTCATTTTATGCAGTTCTAGAGACCAAAGGAGCCTCGGGAATTAATTGCAGCCTTCTAATAAACACAATGATGTAATGACGTATTTAACATTACTGGTTTTTGTTTGATTCCAAATAAATTGCCGATTTTTTTTTCTGCTGCGATACTAAAACAATTACCATTTTGAAAAAAGAGGATAATTAATCTACAATTTTTTCACATTAGATCATATATCTCTAAAGAGTGCCCACAGATTTGATGGTCTTCAGCTGCTGTGTATTTATTTTTCATTTTTGCTGGTGATGTACCGCCCCATCAGTGCTGACATTTAAATGAGTGAGTATTCAACACAAATGTGATCGTTTGTGGAGCATCCAGCACGGCACCATACTGAGATGATTGCTTCTGGGAGCCATCCATGGGTTCCCGAATAGGGGGGAAAAGCCAGGCAAAATTTTATCAATTTACATTTTTCTGTGATTAATTTTTATGCAAATAAGGGCCCGACCGTGCTCCCATCTCACCTGAATCATGCGGATCATCAAAGACAAATTGAGCATCACTTATTTAAAAAATAGGCTTTAAACTACTCTACAGCTGTGTTGGAAAATGCTAAGAGCGGGGCATGAACTTTTCTAATGTAACAGGAATAGATAAGAAAATGCTTCTCTTTGCATTTTTGTCCGCACTGTGATAAACATGAGTCTTAACAAAATCCTAAAAATTGTCTTTGTTTTATATTCCTTATGCCCTTGTAAATATTTGACTGTGGGAATGCTACACGAGGGGATTCTTCCAATTTCGGAATAAAAACAAATGGACTTGCAAAAATACACTTCTTAGTGGTGAAAAAAATTATATTGGTTAGCATACTCAAAGCACAGATTTTATTTACATTTTTAGATACAATTTAAGAAATCATCTAGTGGTATATTGCAGTGGTAAGGGTCTCACATAAACAACCTGCTAATGTTAAAGCTGTTAAGCCACAAAAATAGGTAAATTCTGTTTACAAATAGACACGTTCTGCCTTATTGTACATACCTATCCATATGTATCTACAGAATGAAATTGCATTAAATTGGATATTTAGACTTTGTTAAACAACAGGCTTTGGAAAGAAATTTAGGATGACAAGCTTACACTGATGGGTGTTTTATAATTACTGATACTAATATTGAAGAGTATGTGTGAGGAGCTGTTCTTATTTCCTGTTTAAAAAACTGTATTTCTGTTCTTTTAGGAAAGGGACAAAAGCGTTCCTTTATGACATTAAGGAACAAGGCAATAGTATCAGCCGCAGCTGTAATTTTGGCAGCTGTAGGATAGCTAGCACTCAGGAATATGAACACTTGTGCCTCTAATTTTCACTTGGAATTTGTACCCAGGTGTAAGAACCTGTTCTCACGGAAAGCGTTCTCTCATGAAGAAGCTGAGTTTTGAAAAGGCGGCTTTCTCTCCAGAACGCTGTTCTGAGAACTGTAATCTGTAACGTCAGTTCAGAGACTCACTTTACAAATCTTTCCACAATCCATACCCCTGAAGCTGATCTCGCAGGAGCGAATGGGATGTGTGACAGAGAACAGACAGTCTTTATCAGGCAGAGTGGGAAAGGCAGAGGCGCACGTAGGGGACGATCCCATGGCACTGGAGCAGAGATGTCCCCTATGAATTACATTAAAGCTGTGATTCTACGGCTTTGATTAACCCACGACGTAACGAGCTACTTTTCCTTAAGCTGCACAGCTGAGTGTGTGTTTCTGCACGCCCAAACAGAATCTCTGTCCGCAGACATGACCAATTTTGTGCTCAGACCTTCCCCTGGAGCCCTGCGAGTCTCCTGTCATGGGTTCAACCACACAGGTGAGATCACAGCCGCAGGAAAGCCAACCCCACACTGGCCTCAACCAACGCAGAGCTCTGCCTGTCTCCAGCCCGCAGCCACGACCTGCAGCTCCCAAACACCTCACACACGTGTGACCCCTTGGTTCTGGTGTCTGACATTCAATCCTCGCCTCCCCCAGTTATGGTTTCTGAGAATGACCATTTTGAGGGTACCTAACAGCCTGACTACATAAATGACACAATTCATCTATCCAGGAAAAAAAACCAAAACAAAACCCAAAGTGCGAGAAAGGAAGACTGTTAATTATTAAAGAATAAACAAAACCCTGCCGTTACCCTCAGGAAAATCTATTTATAAAGAGAGCAAAACTTGTTTAAAATATTGCAAGATCAACTGACTTATTTAGAATCCTCCTAAATGGAACCAAGTTTAAAATAGTTACCATTCACTGTCTTTCAACAAGCTTTAGCACCTTCTGTAGAAAATGCCCTCTGTGATTGCATTAATAGAGGAATACAATAAGAGATCTACCAAGGCCTCCTTCTCTCTGTGACAGGTTTCTATACATTACCCTGTCACAGATATCCATGTAATTTCTCATAAGCTGCAGTCATCATGTCCTACTGGAGCAGTTCTGCTATTATAATAAGTAATATCTAAAAAACTACTGTGTAACAGCTTACAGGGAGGATTCTGAATCAACTGGAAATGTTGAAAGTGATATCCTGGTGCTTAATTCCAAATACTTACCACAATAATCTTATGGGATATGAGAGGCATAAAGAGATTATTTTATGAGCCACGGGCACACATTCGAGGATGGAAAATATCTGTTGTTTAATAGCGCAGGACACATTTTAAGGCAAGAAGTGAATGATTCAGAAAACACAAGGTATGTGTATCTGCCCTCCTCAAAGACCGTGAGCTGGTACTTCCCTTGCCATATGAACGCAAACAGCGCTAAAACCAAACAAAAATTAGCATTTATATAAAATAAATGCCTGTATTCGCAGTTACAATAAAATGTGGAGAACAGGAGGAAGCAAAAGTCTTGTCAGCCTAATGATTTCAGTCTTAAAAAGAAGTCCATATGTGTCCTTTAATTTAAGCTAAACAAGACACATACGTAATAAGGAATTTATATATAGATATATGAACACCCATGTACATATTTCCTGTACAAACATGTGGATCATAAGGTTCTTTTTTCAGCAGTTTAGGAAGCAGGTGAGGAACTGCTGAAAGGAGCTTTGAGGCACCCCCAGAGCTGTCAGCCGAGGTGATTGCAGGGGACTCAGTGTCCCCTCCGAGGCAGCTCGTCCCTCGCAGAGGCAGAGCGGCCCCTGGACTCGCAGGGATGCTCGCAGCTGCAGAAGGGGCACGAGGGGGAGGCTGGAGCCCAGCCACGGGCACCACGCTTTGGAAAACACACGCTTTTCCTGAGAGAGCACGGCAGAGGTATTGCTGAGAGTAATTAAAAAGAGCGAAAGCAAAGGAAGAGCTCAGGGCTCCTCTGGTGCTGTGACACATCCCTCCCTGCAGAAGTCAGGTGGCAAGCTGCTCCATTTCGGCTGCTGAGGTACCAACCTTTGGCACCAGGCCCGCGTTCTGAAACCACAATGCTCAGAGGGAAACGCTGCATGGAAGGCAACAACAGACTTCGCTTTCTGGGTATGAGCGTAGTGACCCAGAAGCAGAGAATTGAACTTAAATGTCCTTAAAATATCTTTTACTCTGGTGGATGCTCAGAAAAGTATATTTTACTGAGGGTTTATGTGCAGAAAATAAAAATGGGTATCACAGAAAGGAAAGATTTTGAAACCAAGGCACAATATTTGTTGGAGAAAACCAGAAATAATTTGGAAATGGAATGGTATGAATCAAGAAAAAAAAAATTGCATGTTATTCTCACGGAGGTATATATTTGGTGACACTATTTCTTCTTTTACATATTTTTCTGAAGCCTGTTTCTATTACCTGGAACCTTAAATGTTTCTTTTCATGGAGTTACGAATATTTGTCTGATATTCATAATATATACAGATATTACCATAGGTTCAACCAAGCAAGTGACATGAAAATAATGAGAGATGGCTGCTGTTGTTAGAACAAACCTGTCCAAGTTCTTTTGTACTGCCCAAGTGATTTTTTTTTTTTTGTTTGGGACCCACACTGCAAAATTGTGGAAAAAATCATTGTGCTTTCATTCAGCATTTTCCATTGATAATTTTTCATTCTAACACGCATCCTTAGCTTGCACCTTGCACCTTGTGTGTGGGGATACTGCCCAAACCCTGCTGGGGAGTGGAGCAGAGAGAACATGGATGCTGAAAGTCACATTTATGCTGGTAGCCTCTGTTTCTATAATAAGATAATTTACATATGATCCTGTTATGACAGTAGCAGATCCTGAACTCTCTGAACTTTGTGGGAGATCTGTTCCTGAAGGATGCCCAAATGGACGCAGCAAGCGTGGTGCAAAGATTAACACACAACCTACCATGAGTTAAACATGGTTTTCAGACAGATCTAGAATATGGTTCAGATTCTTTAATCAAATTACACTTGATCTGAACTGACCTTTTTACTCCTGAGGCAGTGCTTCCACAATCCCCTCTGCGAGGGTGTTTTGTCAAGTTCTCTGGATTCTCCAATTGCACACTCGCAGTCCAAGCTCAAAGGGACATTATTGAACACATGCCATTTTTCATCACCTTCCTCACCTGCTGCTGGAACGGTATGAACGATGTTACCCCAAAAGGGAACAGGTTCAAGAATAAAAAGAGAGGCAAAAGATAACATGAAAAAATTTCCACTGGTGAAACATTTATTGATAACTGAGAAGAAATATCTTATTCTTTATTTCTTCACAGTTTTCTTTAAGGAAATCACAGAATGACAGAATGTCTGAGGTTGGAAGGGACCTCTGGATGTCACCTTGCCCAACTCCCCTGCTCGAGCGGGGCCGCCCAGAACCAGCTGCCCAGGACTGTGTGCAGATGGCCTCAGAATACATACAAGGACTGAGAATCCAAATTAGAAAAAAAATGGACTTTGTTTCTTGCTAGCCTTTCATGCATCATTTAATGTATCTTTGCTTCAGGTTTCCCCTCTGTAAAAACAAAGGAATACCTTGATTTGTAAAGTCTTCTGGAGTTGTAGAGAGAAAAGTTCTGTTGAAAGCTAAATATTACTGTCAAAATATCAGGAAGATAAAATTAATATTCATAATATGACAGAAATATTTTCTTTGAAATGAAGGAGACAGATGCTAATAAGTACCAGAGAGCTCTGTGCCTATATTTAAAAATGGAGTGATACTGAGAAGCAATGTCAGAGGAAGCAGACATTTATATTTTTCTGCATATTTACTTCTAACATATTTACTTCATATTTAATAATTTTGCCCAGAAATTACATATTAAAAATATTGGTGCCATAGATGTCTAAGGAAAATCACATTAAGGGAAAAAACAAAAAAGTGGAAATGGAAAAGGGAAAAAATAATTTAATTAGTCCAGAGTAAGTCACACTAAACTGACATTTAATATTTCCTTTTTTTCCATTTAGCAAGCCTAAGGGATGTCCCTGCTGCTGACACAGCACCCGTGAAGAGTTAAGCTGATGTGATGAATGGGACAGAGTATTTCGGGAATTATAAATTAATAGGTTGGTTTTTATGGTTGATTGTTTGTTTCCCCTGGGTTTTTTGTTGTTCAGGGTTTTTTAATTATTACCTCCCTGTATTCATCTTCTGCTTTGTCTGGTCTTAGATGTGCTTTTTCACTCTCTTTGATTTTTTAATTCTGTTCTCTCTACCCGTCCTTTACTCAGTTCTTGCTGACTGATTTTAAATTCAGGATGAACTTCCAAAACTCCTGAACTCGTTGTGGTTGAGTTTGTTAGAAACGAGTTATTCCAGAAGCCAGACCCACAGAGGCAAACGTGCTTATTGCAGCCTGGCCGCTTGGAATCTCCTTTCTCTGGCCACAGACCCCACCTGTCACACCCCTCTGCCGCCAGTGCCACAGCCCAGAGCCCAGCAAGGAGCCAGTGCAGGGGAAAACTCTCCCAAGCTTCCCACCGACCTAAGCTGAGCCTTGGCTCCCACGTGCCCAAGGCACCTTTGGAAAACAAAAACACTCATTGAGTTCTTCGGAACTTAGCAAACGTCACCTACTGTCTTAAAAGGAAAGCAAACTTTTTCATTTTATTATTCTGATGTAACTGATTTAATCTGAAACCCACATAGCACCGTCCAGAGGTCTGTTTGTCTTCACTGCAGGACATCCAAACCCTCAATCACCTCAAAATATTAAGTGAAAAGGCTAACTCAGCTCAGCTCTCAGATAAAAAATTAACACTGGCTAATAAAGTTAGAGGTATTTTTATGACATTTTAATCCGGGGAGCTGATTTTTAAAATAATGCAGTTGCTCTGACATTACTTATGCAAACCCAATGGCATTTTATTCATTCAAATAAGAATGGAAAGAGGAAAAGTACCCAAATGATGGCTCCTGTAGGATTATTCTGATAAAGGGAAGCAGTGTAGTATGGAAGAAATGTGATTTTTCTTTTTCATGTCATAAACCTCATTGCTGTTAATGATGAGGATAAGGGCTTTGAAATTCTGATATTTAAAGACTGCCATGGCAACACTTCCATCCAGCCAGTCCCACTGCTGATGGTGGCTGCTCTAGAAGAAATTCAGCTCCAAGCAATTAGAGAATGATTTTCCTCTCCATAGAATTTGCTGCCATCTTTATTAGTTAGGGGTAGTCTGCACCTTGACTGATGATTAATGCGTGTTGCATCAACCTCCTGCTCCCCTGTTTTATAAATTCGCAGAATTATCACAATGAACAGGGTTTTTTTTCTTGATAAATTTTTACATTAAAAGAAATACGGCGCTTCAAGAAATTCAAACCTACAGCAACAGATCAAATCCTTCTAACACTCCAAAGTACATCTCCTGCTCTCCCACCAAACCACCACAAGCACCAGCTCTGTTAATTGTGGCATCGTATAAAAATCAAAATAAATCCCGGGGAGACACACACACACACACACTTACTTTCTAACTTTATACAACTGCTGCCTTAATATGTGCAGAAGGCATTCAAAAATTCCAAGCTGCATTTGTTTCTAGAAAGTTTTTTTCAGAAGTTTGGCCCAAGAAGGCCTCTCTGAGTAGCACTCAGGGTTGAGAGCTTGCGGTGGATGTTTAAAGCATGCAAATTGTCAGACTGCTGGCAAAGCACGCACGGGGTAACAAAATCACCAGGGCAGGTTTCTAAGGAAGCAAAATCACCAATTCTCTCCAGTGAATATGGGGTCCATCAGGTATAAGGGCAGAAATATTGGCTATTCAGATTTCCAACAGAGGCTAACTTCCCCAAAAATCGATGTCCTTGGTGTAATTTGAAAAAAGGACGTCAACACTTAATTCTCAGTAGCTAAAAAGCTATTTCTTCTTGAAAAAAAAAAAGAATGGCAAACACCAGCAAACTCTTTTGCAGTTTAAAAGCTCCTGTCTGTGCACATTACTCTTTCACAGAAAAAAAAAATAAATATATATATATATAAAAAATCTCTGTTTTGCTCTGTACACAAGGCTGCAACTAATTACAAGAAGAGACAGATGCTGAGTAGCCTTAAGGCTTTCCCTGCCACCACAGTGAGTCTGTGTGCTAGTCAACAAGCAGGTAGTGAGTGAACTCAAATGTTATCTGACAAGGCAGCAGATCCCATCACCTAGGGTTAGAACACAGACAAGCAGCTCCGTGCTCAGAAGTAAAGACAGAGAAATTTCAAGCAGATTGTTTCTGACAGAAATCATCTCGCAGCCGCGCTTTCTGACGAAGTCTCCGCCAGTGAGACCATACACTTTCTGTTCCCCATCTTCCCCTTTAAGGAAGAGCCAGGATTTCAAAGGTACATTGAAGGTGACAGCTCAGTGCACAGTGCTTAGCCAGTGCTCCTGTGCTCGTTTCCTCCTTGGAAGTATCAGGGAGTCTCTACCCCTTACCTGTGGGAGAGCAGAAGAGTGCCCCACTTTTCCCCACCTCGTTCTTTGTTTCCCCAGCGCTTCCAGCTCACTCACAGATGTCAAATGTCAGTCTCTTGACGGAAAATCCTGGTGTGCAACAACTTCACGTGGCTACCTGGAAGCTTTAAAGAAATTGCACCACCCTAAAAGGGAAAGTGAACGAAAGGATAAAGCCTGGCTGTAATTGCCAGTAGTGTTTCCCTGAAAGACAAACCAAATCTCCTGGCTGAATCCCAGCAGAGAATTGCTTGTTAGCTTTGAAACAGAATTTTTGCCCTTCCTTCACTATCAACATGCTCTCCTTACATTTTTGAGTGTTACAAATCTCTGCAAAGTAAGAGATTTGAACAGTTTTCCTGCTTTCCACCCAGAAAGGATTGAATTCATCTAGATTGATTTGGCTGTTTCACTGTGAGTAATGTCAAAACAAGACGGGAGAAATACAGTGTTCAATGGAGCACATCAGATTTTATGTACATAGGTTCCAGCAGTGCTGTGGATTTTGACCTGCAAGCTGGGCATTTGCTCCCAATGGCCCGTGAAAACCCCCAGGGAAGTTTTTGGGCTCTACTGACTGGCATCACAAATACCACTTTCTTCTGCTGAAGACGAGTATTTTCCAACCTTAAAAATTAAACAGAGAACGCGAGGCAGGTTTGCTTACCCCGTGGTGTCATTAAGGCGCAGGAGGTGAATGAGGCATTTATTCCCAAATATTCCTTTCAGCAGAACGGGATAGACACGCTGCTGACCCCCACGGGGGAGGGACAGAAGTAGCAAACATTCCAGACAGAACACGGTCACCCTGTGTTAAAGTTACCCGGGACTCCAGATTTCCTTTGCATTTCCATTCCTCCCTCTAACATTTTTAGGGAAGGCATGAAGGATCGTTTAATGCCGTGAATTCACAGCACTGATCTCTTCTTTTACGTTACTAAAATGACTATTGCAGCACGTTTCACTTGACATTACAGTAGGAAACTAGAGGCATGGAATATAGCAGATGTGTCTCGTTGGATTCAGTCAATGCAGCACGCTGATTGCTGGGCAAGATACTGGCTTTAGCCATGATTGAATTTACATGGCATGGGACGATACCTTCCACAGTGGGACAATGTATAACTTAGATAATATTCTAACTTTCTTAATTTTTGAGTAGTCTCTGATAGGTGTTTCTAAGCATTAGAGCTCATAGAACTATATTACCAGTAGTAGCTCCCAATTATATACAACACTAAATGTGGTTTATTAAGCCTTCAGACATCATCAGAGAATTTTTATCATTGGCGTGTTTTTCTGTCTTAAAATAAAGTATTTGACAGAAAATCAAATTCTCTGCTCGCAGTAATAATCTGTCCCTACAAGTCCAGTTGGCCAGACTGTGGCTACTCTGTGGAGGGTTCTCATCCCAGAGCTGCTCTAGTCAGGTAACATCTCTGCTCACTGCTACAGTAACAGCAGTGTCACTCCGTTTATGAACAATTTAAAAGCACTCAGACTTGGGGGCCAGTCATGCACATCATGTGTGGGTTTGAGCGTCCTGCCTGAGGTTATGAAAGACCTACAGTCCACTTCTCTTTAAAAGAAGTCTGAAAAACAAACAAAAAACAAACAAAAAAAAAAAAA
>VYZT01059380.1:26605-75179 GCA_013400735.1 Pomatostomus ruficeps | reverse complement strand
TCTTTAAAAGGGATTGGGAAGAATAAAAACTTGACAGCTTTTGTAATAGTAGAAAATGAACAAGGAAAATCAGACCTAAAAGAAATGAACCAAAACCTTGGTGGTTCCAGACCTCTGGTACCTCAAACCTGATATACAGCTTAATTCATCCAGGCAGATCCCGGACTTGCGAGCACCTAGGCTTTGGACCTTACTGCTTAAATGAGTGGCAGAAATAATAATAATAATAATAATAATAATAATAATAATAATAATAATAATAATAATCTTTCTCTAATCAAATGAGCTGCCTGGTCTCTGTGAAATCATTATATCACGAGTGCTTGAACGTCATGAGTTCTCCTTGATTAATGTGACCAGCCAGGAAGGCAATGTTCACAGAAGGGTGAAAATTACGAGAAATGAAAATTACCAAGTGATTACTAAAGAAAATGACTGATATAACCCCGTGACTCAGTTACTCGGAGGTTGCTCCCGACTTACAGGAGGATGAAAAAAAATTGCTTCAAACATCAGCTTTTTTCCACGTTTTCATGCTGTTCCATGGACCAAAAACTGTTAGTTCATGCCTCCCCAGACAAAGGACCCGTTGTTTTAAGAAGCACTGGGGAGCTGCACACAGGCAAGTCCTGATGTTTTTGGGAGATGGTCTCTACAAGTTTGGGAAGTGCTTTAGAAATCCTTCAGAAATGGTAGCCTCATCACCACTATATCTGCTTTGTGCCTGCAGAAAATTCCAACTACTTCAAGGACATTTTGGCAGTAAAGCTCCTTTACCTTCTTGATCTTTTGTCTATTTTGATGACCCAAAAGGGCTAAAAAGCCTAAAATAAACTTTTTTGAATCAGTTTATACTAAATTATGTAGGTTTTCCAAAAGCAGTCACATATAAAATTAAATTAAATCAATAAAATTAATTAGAACATCTGACGAAACAAGTGTTCACTGCGAAATCAACAAGATAGCATTGGGCAGAATGGTAGATACCTTCTATTAAAAAATTATGACCACTTCATGAAAATTATAAAGGAAATTATTTAAAAACAATTTGTAAACATGCAGAAAAATTCATGTAATAGATTTTAGAGTATCGCCTAGGTGTTCCTGCAGGACTCCCTGGAAACTGCCACTGCTGCGTGCCACCAGCGCAGCAGGAGGGCTTTGCTGTGGCTGCCCTGTGACTCCAGAGGAAGGGGACCCGGCACGTCACTCAGTATCCTCCCCAGGAGTTAACACACCTCTGGGGCTTTGAAAAACCCCCACACTTCATTTCTAAAGTCAGAAATACTAAACTCAACATTCCCAGCTCCTGAACAACTGATTGGGGAATTCCGAGAAAACAGACCCTGTTGGCAGTGAATTAAGGATAAGCAGCTGCCTGAATTCTCTGCCTGGATTGCCTGAGGGTCCAGGAGTCAGGTTGCCACACAAGCTGGAAAGCAACACGAGCAGCACAGGTACTCAGGAGAGCNGAGTTGTCTTTAAAAGGGATTGGGAAGAATAAAAACTTGACAGCTTTTGTAATAGTAGAAAATGAACAAGGAAAATCAGACCTAAAAGAAATGAACCAAAACCTTGGTGGTTCCAGACCTCTGGTACCTCAAACCTGATATACAGCTTAATTCATCCAGGCAGATCCCGGACTTGCGAGCACCTAGGCTTTGGACCTTACTGCTTAAATGAGTGGCAGAAATAATAATAATAATAATAATAATAATAATAATAATAATAATAATAATAATAATCTTTCTCTAATCAAATGAGCTGCCTGGTCTCTGTGAAATCATTATATCACGAGTGCTTGAACGTCATGAGTTCTCCTTGATTAATGTGACCAGCCAGGAAGGCAATGTTCACAGAAGGGTGAAAATTACGAGAAATGAAAATTACCAAGTGATTACTAAAGAAAATGACTGATATAACCCCGTGACTCAGTTACTCGGAGGTTGCTCCCGACTTACAGGAGGATGAAAAAAAATTGCTTCAAACATCAGCTTTTTTCCACGTTTTCATGCTGTTCCATGGACCAAAAACTGTTAGTTCATGCCTCCCCAGACAAAGGACCCGTTGTTTTAAGAAGCACTGGGGAGCTGCACACAGGCAAGTCCTGATGTTTTTGGGAGATGGTCTCTACAAGTTTGGGAAGTGCTTTAGAAATCCTTCAGAAATGGTAGCCTCATCACCACTATATCTGCTTTGTGCCTGCAGAAAATTCCAACTACTTCAAGGACATTTTGGCAGTAAAGCTCCTTTACTTTCTTGATCTTTTGTCTATTTTGATGACCCAAAAGGACTAAAAAGCCTAAAATAAACTTTTTTGAATCAGTTTATACTAAATTATGTAGGTTTTCCAAAAGCAGTCACATATAAAATTAAATTAAATCAATAAAATTAATTAGAACATCTGACGAAACAAGTGTTCACTGCGAAATCAACAAGATAGCATTGGGCAGAATGGTAGATACCTTTTATTAAAAATTATGACCACTTCATGAAAATTATAAAGGAAATTATTTAAAAACAATTTGTAAACATGCAGAAAAATTCATGTAATAGATTTTGGAGTATGACCTAGGTGTTCCTGCAGGACTCCCTGGAAACTGCCACTGCTGCGTGCCACCAGCGCAGCAGGAGGGCTTTGCTGTGGCTGCCCTGTGACTCCAGAGGAAGGGGACCTGGCACACCACTCAGTATCCTACCCGGGAGTTAACACACCTCTGGGGCTTTGAAAAACCCCCACACTTCATTTCTAAAGTCAGAAATACTAAACTCAACATTCCCAGCTCCTGAACAACTGATTGGGGAATTCCGAGAAAACAGACCCTGTTGGCAGTGAATTAAGGATAAGCAGCTGCCTGAATTCTCTGCCTGGATTGCCTGAGGGTCCAGGAGTCAGGTTGCCACACAAGCTGGAAAGCAACACGAGCAGCACAGGTACTCAGGAGAGCCCAAAACAATATTTAAAAGTGCATATGCACTCCGAGCGAGAACTTATTTAAGGAAGGCATGCGCCTTCTTGAAAATGATCTGCTAAGGGTGCTGTCTCTGAATTGTCTCTTCATTTGGGGGTAACGCCTTGTTGCAAGGCATAGAATGGCCATAGAACAGCCTACATATGGAATTTTAATTATTCTAATTTGTGGGAAAAAGCAACCAAATCTACACAACGGCCCGGAGTGTCTTTTTGTCCTGCTACAGATAATTACTAGCGCAATGAGGTGTTATTTTAGTGTAGCTAATGAAAGAAACTGAGGAGGTTTTCTTTCTTTCTCTCTGCTGTTTTCAGGTAGCTGCTGCCAGTTAGCCCATACAGTTAAATGATTTTTTGTGCATCAGGTGCTTACAAGGGCAGGAACTTTGCTTTGGTACACATTTGCAAAGTGCTATGGGTACTTGTAGTCCTTTAAAGAATAAACAACACTGGCATGCTTCATTTAACATGTCTAAAAATATTTTTCCCCCGGGAACAGCATGCAGGCACTCTGCAACTGGCCACAAGGCCAGCAGAGTGTGATGCACAGAGACACTGAGGGTTGTCTCTCTCCATCTCACTGGCCACTGCTGTGATGATCTCTGGCTCCTGCTTAAAGCCCTTAAGCTCCTGCTTAAAGTCCCCACATGGGGGACTGGTTATTCCAGTAATTAACAGCCAGGGTTGGCTACTGGGACTGTACACACCTTCACACGGCAGTGCTCATTTGGACACAAAACAGCGACTGAACTCGGCTTTTTTCCTCGCTGACGTCCTCCGCTAAAACAAAACAAACAAACAAAAAAATACATTTTAGCTCTCAACCTGGGTAAATTAAAGAAAAATACATATTTTTTTTGTGTAGAAAAGGCCAAAAAAAAAAGCCTCACACGGGAGGGTGTGCTGTGTGTGAAGGTGAGGGCTTTTACACCCTGGCAAAGCGGCTCTGTTAAACCATTCCTCGGCGGCTCCCTTCGCCTCCCCAGCCCTGCCATCACTGATTGCCGCTGCGCTCCGCTCCGGGGCGCGGTCCACGGGCAGGGGCGGCTGTTCCTGCCCCAACACGCCATCCCCTCCCTCCCTGCCCCTGCAGGAGGTTTGATCCTCACTGCCAGCCGTCCAGCTGCTCTCGGAACCGCCGGGAGACGGAGCTGAGGGGCACAAACCCCCCAGGGACAAAGGGGCAAAGCCATCCCCACGCACGGCGGCCGCGCATCCCGCCGCTGCAGAGAGCCACGGGCAGCGCAGCGCTCGCAGAAATAACAGAGCTTCCCTCTGAGGAAACCCACGCGGCCTTGCTTATCAGCAACTGTGCATCCCAGCCGCTTCTGTTGGAAACTAGATTTACCTTGTCGCTGCTTTTGGTTGGGCATTTTTGGGTTTGTTTTTCTGCGTTGTTATTTTTTTGTCTCTTTTTTTAATGCACATTTTGTAAGAGTTCTCCCTATCAAAACTGTGAGACTTGATGAGGCTGACAGCTTGTCTGAAAGCCTCACAGAGTTGGACTTAAAAACAGTCAAGATTTACCTGTGAGAAACTGTAGTCACAGTAAAAGCCACAGCGGTAACCAAGAAGCTAATCAATGAAAGAAGATGTTTTGGACACAAAGAGAAGATATTCTTGGGATGGAACATCGAGACTGTGCAAGAAGAAAGTTGTATAAAATATGTAACTAATTGCTTGTATAGCTATTTGTATTACTGTCTGAACGGTCATTGTTTTTGCAGACAGCCCTGTCATTGTTTGCTAGCAGCCAAAAAGGTACAAAAGCAGCAGCAGAGAAGAATAAAATGCCTTTTCTGTCCTTGCATTACCAGCATGTTTGTGTCATGTGTCCTTCTGTACCACGACACAAAACCAGGTGTTTTCTAGGAGAAATCTCCCTGCTGGTCAGCCAGCACCTCGTCAGGGATCTAGAGTGACCCAGGTCCCCTTACTTCTTTGGGAAACACTCTGAACGAGAAATCCAGCATATCTGAGATCATGAATAGCGCTGCATAAAGATGTTTCAGTTACACGAGGTACATCTCACCCTCCCGGAGCCATACTTAGGCCTCACAGTTATTCTTAAAGAGAGAAAAGGACAGAAAAATTTGGGTTGGTTTTGTTGTGGGGTTTTCCCTTTGTTTCTTCGAGATGAAATGAGAAGGGTCACCAGGAGGCTTCCCTGAGAAGCCTTCAAAGCTGGAAGTGGATTCTCCATGGGAAATAGCAGGAAGTGTCTGTTCTGGATGTCCTGGAGTAGAGCAGATATTCTCTGCCCTATTGCTGCATTGGCTGCAGCCCATTTCATGGCACTTCTTTGCAGCCTTGCCCTTAAAGAAAGCAAATCCACACCTTTTCTCAGTGTCCTGCAGGGTCAAACACGGATCCGCCGTGACTCCTTCAGGATTCTTTGGGACAAGGAAAAAACCAGTCATGTTACAGATCCTATGGCCAATTTTTACATCATATTCCCTGAGCTCGATTATTACTTCTTAAAAATATACCTAAATTATTCTATTAAAACGTATATTGACTGAATCATTATCCAGGAAAACACTAGATACACTCTGTCCCATACAATAACCTTATTTGTTCACTGTTGTCTATTTTCCATTATTACCAACGATTTTCCCACCAAACAGCAGATAAATTATAAGCATTTGATTGAAATAAATATTACTGAAATTTTACACAGTTGAACAGGAAAAAAGTATAGGATTAAAACTATTTTCACTAACCTCCAAGAAGAGAAGTTCAAGGCTTTTGGGTGTTTAATGAATTAAGCCTTGGATTGTTGTTAAACATGATTTTTAGCCACACTGAAAACTGTTTCTTGGTAATAACAGGTTTTGAACAAAATGTGCTCTTTTTTTTCCTTTCTTTTCTGCCTCTCATCAACTGTTATTTTGTTTCTCGTCTTCTCCCCAGCTGCTCATGTTATTACTTGCTTAATTTTTCCTTTTTCTGTTTCGATCTTCCCTCCCTCCAGGTGTTTCAATGCTAGATTTCAACCATTCTATTTGTAGTAGATTTCTCTAGGAGGGATTTGTGTCAATTGTATTGCCAGGTTTTATGTACTTATTGTTGCTGTTTCAAATTAAAACAATCTCATCAAATCATTACTACTCTTGTTAGAGTAATTTTTGGTTGGGTTTTTTTGCATAAATATACGTGAGATGAAAATGGGGCTGAACAGAGCTTCATTTTACAGTATAATATCATCTTTCTGTGTATTGATTACCACCTCAAGAAAACATGCCATCAGCTCACCAAAATCAATATCTACTTGGAATTTATATTTGAGAAGAATTGCCTGGTAGCAAATCATTTTTCTCTCCCTGCACATGTAAGCTGCAGATGACCTACAGCCTGGAAACCATATCCAAGTTAAGCAGCAGGATAAAAACTGCACAAGGTGCATGACAAAGCTTCATCCTACAAAACACATTTCCTTCTGTAGCTGCAGGAGAATCCATTCAGTGAGCAGCCCCAGAGGTCCAGCAGAGCTTCTCTTACTGGACCAGTTCCACAAGTGAAGTCAGACACGGGCTAAAATGAAACAACCTGCAACTGCTCTTAGAATTATACAAATAATTATTTCCCATTCCAAATGTAGTCTCTCAGATACGTCAATAACCAGCTGCTTATGTAGAAATAATCTGATTTTCTGTTATGCTTCCATTGTATTTTGCCACATTCTTGTGATGACGTATTCACTTAATAACCTCTGGAACTTAATATATTTCAGTGGTTAAAATATCACCTTATTTTGACATCAGTGAGAACAAAAGGCACAAACCTCTGAACCCAATTCGACTGTTTGTATCAATAGATTGGGGAGCTACACAGGGATGAAGAAAAAGTTTGAGCAGCATTAAATTCTCCTTTTTGCACTGATTTTATATTTGCATTGTAGCAAATAAAATTTCACCGAAGTAAAAACGCAGCTGAGATTTAAGTTTCCTGTACACCTGTTATTTTTGTAGGCATTACTAAGAAAACCAGTGAGATTCCAGCACCACAAAGGTCTATCAATATCATATTGAATATCAATATCGTATTGAATATCAATACCTGATAATTTCTCCATAACATTTTTCAGCTCTTTTTATTTTATTTTATTTTACTTTGTTTTGTTTTATTTTATTATTTTATTTTATTTTAACCTGTGACAACACAGAGAAATAAGAGTCCCTGAGGAGTTAGTCCCAGAGTTGATCTTTAGTTACAGTGCCTTAACTTGACAGCAGATACAAGAGAGAGCTGCTGCAGCCAGCCCACAGGAATCTTTAAAGCTGCATTAAATATTACGTGTCTCCACACCAGTTCTCCCCATGGATTCTTAGTGCAGAGGGGTTCACACAGCCTCACACAGCAGCAGAATCAGCAGGGAAAACTGTTTTTTCTAACAAACCCAGCTTCAGCAGAGGAATCCCCTCGTGGCCTGCTCTGGGGCTTCCTCCTCTGGGGGAACAAGCTGCCATTACCCTACCTGGATCCAAATCACAGTCAGATTACAGCTCGCTGTAGGCACTGCTCAATCTTTTCTCCTCTGCAAGCACTTACAAGACGCAGGGTATCCTTTACCGAGAAAGGGAACGTGCAATGATAACATATTTATGGAACTTAAGTGGCTCAATTATTTTCATCCCAGTAGCTTTATGAGCGAGGTAAAAGTATGAAACTCCACGAAATGATACAACTCAGAGGAATTATTACAATGCTTGTGCATTACTACTAATTCCACCCTATTAGATGATACTATATCTTTTCATAATGAAGATTAAATGCAGCAGAAACCATATAATGGCAGAACGGCTGTAGATCAAATTGAGTCTACCATAAGAAAAATGATCACTGATCCCAAGACGTTATGGAATAGTAAACTTAAATTGTGCCGCTTTTCAAGTTTATGTGACTATGATTATTTAATTTTCCTTTGTGCGTGCTCAAGTATAGCTGTTATGCGACTACACATGAGAGAACCTGAAATTAATTTGTCTGTATAAGATCAGTGACTGTACAAATTCTTATGAAAACTAACATGCCATGACAATAGTAATTTTGATAAAATTACAGCAAGAACTGCAATTCTCTGCCATCTGGCTGTCTCATCATAACTACTTTGATGTGCTTTTTATTACTTATTTACTTACTTCAACTACTTTAGCAGTTGTTTCAGAGCTTAGAGACGTTAACTGCAGAACAATATTAAAGAAACAGCATTGCCAAAGCTTAACATTAATTCCTTACAGAAGTCTAAAACAATCTACAATCATCTTTAATTAAAGCCCTAAAAATAATAGATCTACTCTATAACGGATCTACTTTATGAAGCAGACACATTTTCTATTTCGTATTTTAAAATGCAAATACGTATCAGGTTTCAGAGTAGTCTGATTAGTTTATTCAAAAGTCTGGATGAACTGCCAGACCCCTTTCATCTTTCTAAATAAAACCTTTCAATTGCTTTTGGAATTGAGTTACATATTTACTTAATATACGAACACAATTAACAGACTAAAAGGGAAGTATATCTAGGTACTTTTTTATAAATAAGGAACCCATTTACTTGGGGTCAGGGTATCAGTACTGTGCATTTCTAATTCAATCATATTTATTCCAAGGCAAATCATCTCTTTGGCGACTTCTTATGAATACTAACCAGCCACCGTAATTTATTTCCTTTAGGAGGGGTGGAGAATGGCAGGGAAGGTCAAATACTGCCTTCATGTTACCACTGCAGGCTGGTTTGCTTGGTAAAGGTCCTGATCTGAAAACACAGAACTTTTGTAATTTTACGCTGCCACCTTTCCGATTCGGATTTCGGAGAGAAACCCTAGCATGTCCAAAGCTCAGAGAATCTTTGCTCTTTTCCAGGAGATCTGGATATTTTCCATATCCTTCAGGGAATTATTAGACCATGGTGTGCAATGTGGTTCCAAATGCATGCACACGAGGTGTCACCTACTACGTGATAATTCAGCACACATGGATTTTATGGAAATGTCGAACTTCTAAAGCCTAAGGCTAAAAAAAAAAAGATACAGAAGGCAAATACACAAGTACCAAGAGTGAAACCATGTGCCCGAGAGAGTTGTCCCAATGCTCCTTGACCTTAGGCAGGCTTGGGGCCCTGAGCACTTCCCCGGGGAGCCTCTTCTGGGCTGTGGGGGGGGAAATCCCGGATTGGTCTGGTTTGGCTTTCACCCACGAACCCGCAAAGTCCCCTTCCACTCTGAGGGGTGGCCAAGCCCTCTGCTGGGGTGAAGAGCCAGCTCCCTGAATGAGCTGAGCTCAGTGCAACTCCAGGAACTCCCGCCATGCCGCAGTTCAGATCTGTGTCTTGGTGTCAGGGCAGAGACCTGCAATGGTGGAACTCCACCAGCGATGCTGCGTTTCACCTTCTGTGAGATCTGAACTCGCAGAGAATTAAATTTTACAGAAAAAAAAAAAAAGGAAAAAAACCAAAACCACCAAACACAACAGATAGAGCTGCCATCAGAAACTCCTTGCAGATGGCATAAAATAGCTTAACTACGATTCACTGGGAGCTAATTTCAGTCATTGCTAATACACGCTGGGTAGAAAATTAGTGTCAAACAACAAAATAGCCTGATTTTTTAAAAGCTTTTGGATCCAAGTTTCAAATCATCTCTATTAACCAGCATTCAAGTTTCCAGGTACAAATCTCCCCCCCAGAATTACGCAGTACCAGTTATTCTTCCAGTTTTAACAAAAAATGCAGAGGCTGTTGAACATTATTGTTAGATTGCAATAACCAGAGCAGTGAGACATGTGGCTATATAATACAGACAGATATTTACGTAGTGACTGGACAGATATAGCATTTTGCCAAATGTTTGCTTATCTGAGTTGTTCTCTGCCGAACAGAGTGGAATATTCCTGCAAAGAGGTTTTCCCTTTATTCTGTGTTTGATCCCTCCATAGATTTATTAGCAGAGACCTGCCTGAGTAAGCCACGATACCAAAATTATGGAGACAGAACATGCAATTCAGATTTGTTTCCCTGTGTCTGTTTACTTACTGTTGTAAAAAACTTTTTTACTTTTTAACCTGAAGGCCTAAAAATTAAAAGGTTATCAACTGCATCATAAATGGGTCTACCAGACAATCTGCAGATTTATCTTGGAGATAAAAAAAATTAGATTTATGGCAAAAACACCCCTCAAAACCACCAGAGCTACTGTTTGGTAACACCACATAAGGAAGATTTAAGCAACACACCTGGATTATATTTTTGTTGTGTTTTCAAACTTCACAGATTAATAACAAGTTGAAACAGGCAGCAATGGAGGTACTCTGTACATCTAAGATGTTAAGCCATAGTTTGCATGTGTACAGAGTTAAGACTGCAATACTGTTAATTCTACATGGTTTCCAAAAGCTGAGAATTTTTTTTTAATTAGAAGCTGAGCAGTTTTTTGTAAGAATAATGGATTTATTTTTAAAAACCTGTAGGTGCTATTAAGAGTCAAGCAGTGGGTTGCATAAAACTGGAGATAAGCACTTGACATTTAAAAAACCCAAACAATTTCTTGCTTTCTGTTACTGTAATATTAGAGAGCTTTCTGATTTGCTTGGCACTAACACACATTCCTAAACTTGACCCGTGTTTATAACAGCCCGAATACATCAGATGTACAGAAAAAAAATGCTAAATGCAGAGGCCAAATAAATGTGAAGGAACCAGCAACAATTGAATCTGTAACTTTCTAAGACCTTTTGAACAGAACACCTTCTACATTCATCTTTAACACCAATATTGTTATTCCACATTAAAACTCAGCATTCTCAAGTCCATGGTTTAACTGAAATCTCTCTTGGGCTTTATATTTTCCTCCAAGGAAACCCAAGAAGGATAAATACTTGTTATTTAGAAAGTCAAAAATGTTCTAAGTAAAATTAATGATTTGTAAAGTGAGTTTTTGCTATGAAAATAATAATTGCACGGCAAAAACATCCAAACAATTATGCTGGGACGAAACTATGACTTGGGAGATAATGGATGGAGCCAGCAGGGACTAAAATGTGCAGCATTTCCTGGTCATTTACTCACTGGAAGATTTGAAAATCAGTTTATTCATGGGAGAAAAATAACCTATTGCCACCAGTCCTTGATCGTAAAACACATAGAACTTTAAACTCTCGGTGCAATAGTGAAAGGAAATAAATGTGCATCTAATCAGCTTTGCCCTTCATAGCAGGTATCACTTTGGCAATCAGGAGCACACTGTGGATAGCAAAAATAATGGGAAGACAATATTCTGAGTGAGGGGGGAAAAAAAGCCTCCACACTTTGCAAAATACCCAGAAAGACTGTAACCACAGGTGGCTATTTTTGCTGACCTAAAACAATTCCCTCAAACGGTGGCTGTGATGCAGCCAGAACACGAAGGGCACGTTTCCATTTTAACTTATGCATTCTTCTGGAATCCTGAGGTCTGAGTAAACTGCCCCATCCCAAATAACCCTTCAAGATGCAAAGGCAGGCTCACACTGACAATCCACAAAGAGGGTGCATGAAATGACTGCCTCTTAGTGCTGAAATCCCAAAGAAGCATTTCTCTTTACACGTCCATATCAGGAATTTGATTCGCTTCCACTTGAGAGAAACCTGACAAAATGAAGCAACCTTAGCGAACAGAATGGTAATTTTCATAAAATGCACAGTCAAACTGGTAAAGGCAAAATCATCTAAATTCTCCAATTTTTACTTCAATTTGAAATAAAATAATGTGAAATACAGTCATTGTGGGTTTCTTATAATAAGACACATTTTGCAGGTACTAACACCAATAAGTAATGTATATGAATTTGCTGGCAATTCCGAACTGCTTGTCTTTCATAGGATTTCTTATGGCTATTTACATTTTCACTCAGTGAAAATCAATTACCTTCCTGCAATAAGCCTCATTTGCTACCTTTGAGTATAATAGAAGCACCATTAGGATGATGACATTACCCAAAAGAAGGGCACCACACAGTTGGTAGACATAAATTAAGGACCCTTTCACATATGCATTAGAAATACTGCTGTGACTGAAATATGCATAAAATCTGTATCTATTAGAGCTATTAGCGTGCGCCGGTGATGATTTTGAAGGAGGAGGGGGAGATTGCGATCCGCTACTTTGACAAAATTATGTATTTCCTTCTTTTTTTTTTTTTATTATTATTTTGTGTTGCCGTTTCCCGGGATGCGCCGCTGATGCAATAAGCAGAGGCCCCCAGCTGAGCTGCGTTTGGAAATGCCACTGAGCATGGCGTGCGCGCTTCACTTGGCTTCGCCAGGGCCGCTCCTCCTGCCGCGCTGACCTGCGCTGCCCGCGGATGTACGCCTGGCTGCGGCCGCGCTCGGGCGGAAAGCGGCTCCCGCCGGTCCATCCCCGCCACTCGGGGACGTTTAACTTCCATCGGGGCCTCATTGATATGGGGAGGGTGACTTCTTACCCAGCGCTAATGGGACTAACGCAGAGGGCTTTGTGCTTGCCTGAGGGGGGAGAGACTAATTCGGAGATTCCTCCCTTGGAGTCCGCTACGCGGAGGAAGCTCACTTATTTGTACCCGGCTCCTTATGAGCTTAAGCAAAGCAGAATTATAACACAGTGTGACGGTGTGTTATGTATTAAAAGTGTAAATCGCAGTCCCCTCCTTCCCACGTCCACACTCATCTGACATACCAATGAGCCCATTAGGAATAAGGAAAATATTGGGATGCTGTCTCTCCTACAGATGGATTGGGGATCATATTCGTCACGTGGTTTTTAACACAAAAGCTCGCTTCTCTTGTGGACATACCAAAAAGTATTCAGTTCTACCAGTACTTAGGAGGAAGGCAGGGTTTAAGATTGCCCTCACAACTCAGAAGTGAGGATAATCTCAGTCCTACAGCAGGCATTCTGCTGAGAGTGCTGTGAACGCAGAGCGAAATCTACCAAACGCCCAAGGTAAATACATGAAAACGTGCCTAATTACCAAACATAGACATATTTAACATGCAGACGGGTGATCCAGGACCTCTGGCATTCCATGATGAAAAGCCATGGTAGCCACACAACAGAAGTAGGAACCTGGGGCTTCTCTGCCTTAGAAATCAGTCAGAAGAAGGTGCTTGGGCAAAGGCAAAAGAAAGGAGAGGAATCAGATCCAGGCACTGTTCTCTGCAGTTCCTATTCCCTGTGTGTTGAGCCTCCTTCTCCGCTGCAGCTCTGTACCCTGAGAGATCAGAGCAAGTCCTACAGAAAGTGCTTGGTGCTGAGCAAACAGGCATCGTCAAACAAAGTCCCCCTAAAAATCAACCATTAGCCCCTTTTGCTTAGCCAGAAGCACAAAGGTTTTACTCTATTTGAAAAAAACTGTGCTGAGAATCTTGCAAGGTAAAGCCACAGATCAACAGTAGAGTTGGAGAGACTTTTCAGATTGTTAATAGTGAAAACAAGGATTCTCCTCGAATCCAACCTATTTAATACAATTATTTTCAGGAAGGTGCCATTAAATCCTGACCACACGAGAACAAAATGAACATGGAGCATTTCCTAGGTAATTTCCCTTCTAACCTATTTCATTTTTCCGTCAGGCACAAAAATAATGTCTGTATATGTTTGCTACACATTATTTCCAGCTAAGCAGGAAAGGAATAAGCTGTTACTGATTTCTTAAAGAAAATGCAGTAAGGAATTAAACTTTTCTAATTTTTTTCCCTAGGAAAAAAAGACTAAATGGATGAAGCAGTAATCTTACATTGTCTACTTCCAATGTTATCTGTTTACATTAAAAATTCTGATTGGCAGAGGAATGCTCCTATGTCCTTGGGCATTTCTATTGCTACAACGTACAGTAGAAAATATGCAGAATGGATGTGCCTTCAGATTAATCCTTGAGACACTATACATTTCATAAGGATAAAGGTCATAACAGCTGAGCAAATAATTTCCATCAACATTTTAAATAAGATTATAGGATACATACAATTTTCATTCAAACTAGCTGGGCAGAATCTGTGCAAGGTGTCGTGGCATTGCAGGAAATTACCCCTCTGGGTGAAGAAAACACTACAGAGGAAAATACAGAAGTTCTTTAAAGAAAAATCAAGCAAAAGCACCCACTTCAACATTAGATGCTTTTTCCATTACCTTGAGTAGAGGTAATTCTAAAGACCTGTTTCATTTTAAGGGCACACACAAGTGTTGTATCTATTCAAACCCTAAATGAGTTTTTTTAACTTATTTGATCTTTTTTTTAAACTTATCTATAGAGTCCTTTAGAAAGGACTTTCAAGCAAAATGTTAAAGGAATATCTTCTCAGAAGTCAATGCAAGAAATTAGTAACAATTTGGAATTACAATAAAATATACTGTTTATTGCAAATTAATGTATCTAAGTACAACACTATGAAGAGCGCTAAATAGAGTTCTTTTCTTCCTCAGATGATTACGTTATTCTGATCTTTACTATATAAATATACATGAAGAGAAACATTTCTTATTTTCTGGTTAAGGTGTTCTTTTGCATATAGTTATTAGCAATGCTTAATAAAGTATTTGGTTAATACCTTAATTAAATAACTGATGGATCTCAACCTTGAAATGACGTAATGTAGCTAGTAATCATTTTATTTCTTGTGAAAATGTATCCTTATCTTGGAAACCAGGACCTGGTGAAATGGATGCATTTCCTTCCCTGCTTCTCCTTCATCCACCCTCCCACTCCCTAAAGCAGGGGAGAATGAGTAAAAATTCTGGCAGACCATGAAATAAACATTCTAAGAAAACACTTGTTCTATCACAAATTTATAGCAAAGTCCAAAAGAAGTACTCTTGATACTAAAATCAGAGAATAAGGCAGGAAAAACGCCAGGAATTTAAACTTTCCAAAGAATTTGGAAGAAGAAAACACGTCTTGTTACACTCACCCTAATTTAAAGCTATAGGATGTGTTCGGGTTTCATTTGTGGAAAGGGGCTCATCCTTCTCCACCTCACTGCTGCTTCTCAATTTCCATCAGGAGCTGTGTCCAGCCCCTCGAGCTCGGCCAGGGTATCCCACAGGAAAAGGGTAAAATGCAAAACCAGCCTTGGTGCAAGTGTCCGGTGCTCCAGCAACACTGGGATCCCCCGAGAACCAACTTCACCACCTTCCCAACTGTTCTGTAGAGCCAGCCTAGGGCACAAGGAAAAAGATTGAGGCCTCAGGGCTTAATTTATAAGGATAACACCAAATTCCTGCAAGGGTCATAAGCTGATGTAAAATGTCATCTAGAGTCTATGAAAAAATAGTATTTGGAAAATAAAACCGCACAATGAAAGTTCCTAACTAAGGCCAAATGTGAATCCCAATCCTTTGTTTCACATAATGGATTTTAACCTTTTTCACTTGTACCAAGAAAAGTTCTTCCCAGTGATTTAAAAGACACCAGAGATAAGTTTAGTCTAGGCACTTTGGTAACTTAAATGCTGCTTCTTAAACTGACATATTTTATTATTCTTCTGGCACTTTAGATGTGCTGGAGGATTCAGATTCCAGGAAATTGCCCTGAACGTCCTGTAAGGCTTCTACTGCTTGATTTTACGGAAGTATTTCCAAACCCCAGTGGTGGAGCAGCCTCTTTGAGAGGCAGAAAACAGAAAAGAGCACTTCCTGCCATGTGTCCTACTACCCCTCTCCTGGCTTCCATTGCACCCCCCTCATATCACAGCCAGCGGTTTTAGTTTAGCTAGATGGTGCAAAAATACTTCCCCTGCAATGCTTACCAAACTTTATCCTTATTAGACCAAATCTCCGTACATGAAGGGGAAAATAAGCCCCAAAAACAAGTTCTTTGTTCTCTGCTGAGACTTATGCTTCTTTAGCATATTACATTACTGTGTTTTCTACAGCTTTTGTGATTATTTAACTCCAGTTGCCTGCTGAAGACCCAGATATTGCAATAAAAGAAGGTCCCATGGAAATCTCACCTGCACAGCGGATGTGATCCAGGACAGCAGATCATAGCTTGGGCATTTTTAGAAAAGAAGCATTGAACAAAAATGAAAATATCCCCATGCCACTGTTAAATCCATGAACAGAAACAGTTCTAGTCCTTGTCATATGAAAAAGAATATAGAGGAGAACTAGAAGGAAGCATAAAGAGGCACAACAAGAGGAGTGCAGTGCTTTCTTAAGCAAAGAACTTAGTGGAGTATAATTGTTCAGCGTGGAAGGAGAAAGGGAGAACGACGGCAGTCGATGGGCATGGAGAAGGGACTGAGGGCTGCCTGCCTGGCTGATCACTGGATATTTCAATGCAAGAAGTAGCAGCTCATCAGGTGGAGCAAGCTGGTACAGGTTTCAGAACAAAGAAAGGAACAAGTGCCTAATCAACCTGTGGAATAACTTGACATATAATGCTGCAGCTACCAAAGGATTACAATTTTTGAACAAAGTCACAGTGGGCTTTTTAATTTCTTATGCTGATAAATCCCTGTAGTGTTTCATTTCAACAACATGAAGCAAATTGAAATATATATATTGTGGATGTTTTTTGTACTATATGGACACAAACACACGTAGCTGACTAGGTTGAGGAGCTAAAAAAAGAGAGTCAAAAAGAGAGCTAAATGAGAGTTTAAAGAGAGAGGGCAAAAAGAGAGAGGGCAGAACCTTCTGACCTTTATTTATATGTTTTTAGAAATCACTGTGGATTGGAGGTAGAAATCACTACCTCTTCAATCACACTGGTCAAAGGAAAAAGGCCATCATTTTTCTCCACCTAGGAGAATAGAATGAAAACAACAAGGACAGTTAATAAAAACATAGATAGTTAACAAAAACATGAATAGCTAGCAAAAACTATGGCCATGTCTACAGCAGCATGCGTGAGAAAGTATCACAGCAAAGAGAAACATTGAAAAACTGCAAAACTCAGGACAACATATATATATATATGTTCCGCCACACACAAATGCAGTGTTCCTTTGAATTATTTCTGTTGGGATTTATTAAGCATTTAGCAAAAGGATTTTTAAAAATTATTTTTAATGGACTGGAATAATCATAATTTTCACCACGAGGAGACACCACCATGTCCCCCTCCCTCAAAAATCCAAGCACATTATCTTCATCTGCCTCAGAACATATGTGTTCCCTGTAGTTCAAGGCACTGCCATGGTACGGTTATCTCACATTCAGGCTACTAATAGGATGATGGTGCTTGTGCCTGGGTCAGTGAACAAGCCAAAGCTGCCTAAAGTCAGGCTCGAGCTTTGAGAGCAAAGAAAGAGGGGTTTGGNGAAGAGGGGGTTGTTTGTTTTTTTTTTTTTTTTTTTTTTTTTTTTTTTTTTTTTTTAGCAGAGGGAATCACAGAACTGGTTGGGTTTTGCTGGTTGCAGAGTGTTTCATCTTTGCGTGCGGCATAGCTGGGCTGGTGATGCTCCTGCCTTCGGGCCACGAGGGCAGGGGCTCAAGGACAACATGAAAACTTGGGCTCTAATTCAGCCATGACACAGAGGCACAGCGCTCGTAGGGGGAGAGCAGCCACCCTGTCAAAGGTGTCTCCTTTGGATGAAACACTGAGCGGAGGTCCCTACCGGCAAAGTCAAATGAAAAAGGAATAAAAGCTCCGCTGTGAAAAAATGCATTTTAAAAATGACTGCCACGGAGTTCAAAAAGAAAGCTGAAGTTCTGATCGTTTTCTTATTTAGCTAACAATTTTTTTTTTTTACATCCATCTTCAGTATTTATGGAGGTCAGGCAAAATAAAAATATTTCTATTTTCAGTTTCATTGTCAATTCATATTAGTATAATTAGAATATAAAATCTGTGTCTTATTTAAATTCATGTGGCTTTGATTAATAGAAATTAAGGTACATAACTGAGCAAAAAGCAACTTCTGTGCTTTTTTTGGAAACAGATTAGCATGAAGTCCTTGTTGTCCCATTTTAAAATTTTTGATTTACCATCTTCATGTTGGCAGTGGGTTATTAGTGCCAGGTGATTCTGCCAGTAAGAAAATTAATTAACCATTTTCAAAGTGTGACAAAAAATATAAAACACAGCTAATTCAGTAAGCACTAAACTAAGAACAAAGCTTTATGTGAAAGCAAACAGCTAGCATTGATTTGGAGCTCATAACACCAAGCTGAAAGAAGAAAAAGAGGGCTGAAATAAATGAAGTAGAAAATGCACCAGCAATCATTCTTGCTGTATATTTTGGGAAAGACGTGTGGTAGACAGAAGAAGGAGCAACACTTGGCAGGTCAACGGGAACTTCAGTAGCTGCACGTAGAAGACAAAATGTGAACAGGAAAAAAGAACAAAAATTATTCTGATCACCAGAAACAGTGAGGCACGTGCCACTTACAGGGGATAACTGACCTGTACCTTGATTCCGAATTTTCTGTTTCCTGGGAAGTTTACAGTCCTCCTCAGGTGCGTACTGATACTGTGGAAATGCCCCACTGCTGCTGTGTTTAATGAGACATTTCAGGGGTTTGTATCAAGTGGAAAGTGTTCCAAAGACGTGAGCAGAACTTACATTCTGGGAAATGTGTGCTTCCCCCTACCTACCAGAAAACCATGGGAGTGAGCGACCAGATTGAACAAATCTGGACCAGAGGATTATAGATTCATCAATCCTTGCTCGCTTACAAAGACGTGCAGGGTTGCTGAGACCCTTCCCTTTGGCAGGGACTGCAAAACCTGGTCCCTGTGCTGCTGGCTCCAAAGTGCCAAGGTTCAGGGAGCCAGCAGCTGGTCCTGCAGGATTCCGAGCACTTCCAGGGACACTTTGGATGGTGGAGTTTTTGTTCATCTGTTGCTCCCCCGCTCAAGCCAGCTGTGGGGACGGGTGTCTGCAGGCGTGGCGCTTTAGAGCTGCACACTCACCCACGCACTCAGAAACACCACAACATGTGCACACCTACTTATTCTGATAGCTAACTTTGCAAATGGGGGAATGCTTTAGTACTGGGCTTTTGGACTATTTTATTTCCAAAAATACCACACGAAATTTTACATAAAATTCCATACTCTAGCAATCAAATAAAACGCCTCCAAAAGCAGTTCAACCCATTTATAAACAGATGTAATGATGTTGTTCAACAACAACAACAACGAAAAAGAAAAGTTTGAAATCCCTGAATTTGGGGAAAACATGATATTATTTTGCAGGAGAGAAAGAAACTCGCATTTTTATTCTTGACTTCATTCCGTGTAGCTGTGGCAAATTCTTAAAGATCGGATAGACAGACCAGCATTGAAATTAAAGCAGAAATTATGCTTTCATGGGTATAGTTTTTTTCTTGAGTGTGGAGGGAAATAAAAAAAGTACGATCATGTTGACATAACCCTTGAGTGAATTGTAATAATCATGTTTGCACTAGGAATACTCTCCTGGTAGGTACAGTTCTCTCATAGGAAGTAATAGCGATAGAAAAATAAGATGAGCTTAGGCCAGTTAACAGAAAAAAAATCCAGTTAATCTAAAGATGTTATTGAATAGCATTGCAACAATAAAATATTGGCCCGGGCCTATGAAAAACACCTGCACTGTTTTTATTAAGAGGTTGAAGAATTATTTACCAGTGCTTTCCGTTTAGCATTCACAGTGAATATCACACAAATGCTTAAGACCCTACAGTGTCCTATGAGAACTCATTAAAGCTGTTCATAAGAGCGCTGACACCACTTCAGAGTACTGAATTTTGGATCCTACATGTTCCAAACATGTTCGGGAACCTGAGATAAACTTAAGAAAAAAAGCTCTTTCTGTTAAAGCTCTTAAATACCAGAATTGCCTCTCAAACAAACCTAAAGTGTAAAAGAAAAGGTATGGGAGTTGGAGTGCAAAAAAAAGGGGGTTGGAGCATTTCAGAGCACAAACTTTTTCCTGGTGAGCACCCTTGGAATGAAGTGCAAGATTCCCCTGGAACTGAGGTGAGCCGAGGTGGCGCAGGGAATTTGGAAATAGGCATTCCTCATTAAACAGGCTTGCAAAGTGACCACGGGCAGCTAAACTGAGCTGCAGCATCGCACGGAGTGGGATAAATCCCTATCAAAAATATGGGAAAGGTGCAAACCTTTGTAGTACAAAGGGAGTGATGGGAGTAAATTGAGCAGACAATATTTTTTGGCTGAATGTCAGGAAAAATATTCCTAACAGAGAAGACAACCATTATACTGCAGAAAAGACACCCCCAAGGGAAGTGATAGAAGTCTCGTTCCTTCAGTCCTTTAAAAAGGAATTAGGTAAGGCAGAAGATACTGTAGAAAACAGTCCTATGCTTTTAAAAATATTTTTAATGATTGCTCCATCTTTTTCATCTCTAGTTTCTGACATTTTAAGAATATGACTGCAGGAGCACCGACCACACACAGCAAGGAGGGAAATCTCAGCCTGCCATTGGTTTCCCTCCCCATTTCCTGCCATTCCCACCCTTTCCCATCATCCACAGATGGCTGGAGGAGCAGGGGGCAATTACAAATTACACAATTACAAATTAATCTCTATTATTGTTGCAGAAGCCTCGAGTTGTGCTCCAACAGCACAGAACTAATTTTCTTGTCTTTGGGAGTGGGAAGACTGGTTGTGCATTTGTCAGTTTTATCTTTGTCAGGGCGTGGGGGGGGTTGCGCTCAGGATAAGGAGATAAGTGAGCAAAACAGCATTTCTCTATTTTAACATCCCCAGCCTTTTCCCTGGCACGAGGAGCACTGGCACGAAGCCTTCGTACAAAATTCTTTTGTCACACACTGCGTTACAAACCCACCAGGTTCTCTCTGTTTCAGTCACTGACACATTTTCTGACCTTTTTCCACTTCAAGTCTCAGAGTTTTCACATACCATCAAAACAAGAAGGAAAACACCCACCAAAAAGCCAAAGCAGACCCCACCCCATCTGTTGCATTTTAAAGCTTTATCTCAGNGAGGAGCACTGGCACGAAGCCTTCTCACCAAAAAGCCAAAGCCGACCCCACCCCATCTGTTGCGTTTTAAAGCTTTATCTCAACAGAAGTTCAGCCCAGTTCCTCAGACTGAGTTTCACTGTCATTTTTAGCAAGAAACAAGGGTGATGTAGCTATTGTTCAAGCTAATATCAACTACTCTTCCCTGTAATTTAGGATAAATTCTCATTTTTTACCTTCATAAATGAAATTATATTTGGATAATGAGGTATGATCACTACAATAGATAAGCTAAGAATAAACACACTTCTCTTTCTCTCTTGTATCACTTTACCTAGAAATAAAATGTTATTTTGAAAAAAATAGACCAAACCCAAACAGACAGAAAACACCCCAAACTACACAAATCCAAAAAACAGCCCACAAAAAACCAGAAAAGTTCAAACAAAACCCTCCAGAGAGTGTTTGCGCACTGCTCTTGAGTTTATTTACTATTTAGTTATTTTGTATTCTGTACATCCCATCCTTCTTCACCATTAAATCCCGTCAGTATTTTCTATGCCCTCTCTATGTCTTTGGGTGAGGTCATGTTGTTTTTGAGGTTTGTTTGTTTTTTTTTTAACTGAGAAGAAGATTCCTTTAAATGCAAGGAAATAACCTGGTGTTGCTGTTACTGGGGGATGAAGCATCAGGAATCCCAGAGCGGGGTGAGGACAGAAAACCCGATCCCGGACCCTGACTGGCACGGGCTGAGAGGATGTAACTCCCTCCAGACAGGAGTGAGGGGAGGTTGTTTGTGAGCAAAATCCTCTTCCACAGTCACCTGAGCAAAACCAGCACGTCCCTTTCAATTCTGACAGATCAGGAAGGATTCAGCAGTGCCTTGGTTTATACCTGACTGGGAAACCCCCTTTTTTTTCCCTTCTGTCTCCTATTCCAACACATTAAACATTAAAAAAAGCAGCAACCTCTGCTCACCAGAGTGCTGTTGTCAGTGCCTCAGTGCCTGCTGTGGTCTTGCTTATTCAAGTTCATTAACTCATTCCGTTTGTTTTTATGATCAGCTGATAATGAGCGCTTGATACACACATGAACCTGGGTGAAGACAGGTCTATGCTTTCCAGAACAATTTACCTATAAAAGGTGACTTTTAAGAAAATAATTTGTCTGTTTGAGGCTAATTTGAAAGAAAAGTAAAGTACTTCATGCTATTTAAGGAAATTACCTCTGAACTGGTAATTGTGGACATGATTGGACTTTGTACAGAACCATGATGACAAGCAGTTTGAGGTATATTGAAAAATATTTGGAGGTTAAAAAATTGGACTGCTACTTAATCAAGTAATATTTTAGTACATGGAGACTTATGAACTCATCTGTGGAGGAACTGTAGCCAGTAAAAATATAAAAAACTGCCATTGAAAGACATTTCACCTTGTGAAATCTTTGACATTTTATAGCACCTCAGATTCAATCTTCATGATTTTTTAAATACAAGAGAAGTTTTAAGTTGGCATTTTTATATGAAAAAATAAATTTGTACATAGTGCAGAAATGTGCCCAATTGTTGTGAAAAAATAACTGTCCTTATAATTTTTTCATTGAAAATTATCATTATCTTTTAATCCTTCAAAACTGACTTTATGAAAGAGGCAGTTGTTGCACTTTCTTGGGAATTTAAGGCTGATTTACACTTTTCAAACAGCTGATATCTTATAACTGGTGGTTAATTATGATTGCTCTATTAAGACAACTATTGCAAAAAAGTTTCTATGAGCGAATGTGCAACCAGCAAATAAAAGTTGCATTTTCCCTTCGAATCCATTATTTATACAACAATTTTAATTCATATTGAGACATTCTGCTAAAATAGGGGGGGTTTTTTGTTTCCATACATCCACTGGACCTGCAACTTAAATGAATATTACAAATCTCTGAAAAAGAAGGGATGTAGTTTCCAAATAAAACTGTCCAATTGTGTAAAAGTTGAGGCCCACCATCTCTGCAACTTTTCATTACGTATGAATGCACAATTATTATTTCTTAAAAAGTAGTTAAGTGTGAAAAAGAACGCCTTTAACCCAGCACAGTTTTAAATGCATACAGATGCACGTAAATAAATAGGACAGCAGCGCAACCTCTCTGCAAGTTCTAGAATCTGATGGGTGTTTCTCGGCAACTCCACGGCTTCAACCAGCATCGGTAGCATTAACCTCTCTTAAAAGAAATAACAGATTGAATAAAAGCTTTCAGTGCCAGAGCTCTCATTTACTTCCAGCAGAAACAATAATGCACCATGTCAGGCTCCTGACAATAAATCACCTTCCTCCCCAGATGTCTGTGGGGCTGAGGAGCTCAACGAGAGCTGGGGAACTGGAGAATTGTTTCATACAAAGGAGAGAAAAGCACCTGCAGGGCTTCCCTGGGCTGTAGGGGATGTATCAGAGAATTGTGCTGTACTTGCACACCTCCTGCTCACCTTGGCACCACTTTTAGGTGGGAAAGGACTCAGGACTGCACCGGTGATGAACAAAAATGTTGCAGCAGGGTGCACCGTTCTGTGAATCTAATGGTTCCAGCACCTCATAGTTGGGCAAGAGACAGTGCCCTGTGTTCTGCAGCCCTCAGGGGAACCCATTCAGAAATCCATGTCCTCAGAGCTAAAATATAAGTGTGTAAAAATGTGTAAATACAAAAAGACAACCTAAACTCCCCCTCAAACCTGCAGCAACAAAACAATTAGTACTGAAAAGATTTCGGTTCCAGCATGATGGATGTACTTTCAGTCTAGTGAGAGAGGTCCTGGATATTCCACTCATGCAAAGCAATTGGTACCAACCTAATCCAAGCGTATTAGACCTTGAAAGAAATAAGGCATAGCAGCCATGCAAAAAAACTTACACTTTTTGGAAGCAGCTTTACACTTTTAAAGTGATTTTTTTAGTCATTCATTTTTCAAAAGTCATGATTTCACATTTTTCTTAATGATCATCTGTTGTACTGTATGGACACAAAGAAACACATGTGGCTGAACTAGGCTGAGGAGTTAAAAAGGAGAGTTAAAAAAGGAGAGAGTTAAATGAGAGAGCTAAAAGAGAGTTTAAAAGAGAGAGGGCAGAACTTTCTGACTTTTATTTATATGTTCTTAGAAATCACTGTGGATTGGAGGTAGAAATTACTACCTCTCAATCACACTGGTTAAAGGAAAAATCTATCACATGTCTCTGCCTAGGAGAATGGAATGAAAACAACAAGGACAGTTAGCAAAAACATGGCCATGTTTACAACAGCATGCGTGAGAAAGTACTACAGCAAAGAGAAACACTGAAAAACTGCAGAACTCAAAACAACAATCATCCTTCACAAATCAGCTAAGAACCCTGTTATGAGAGCAGGGATGCCTGTATTTAACAGTGTCCCAGCTGAAAATGCCAATAATGTGAGCAAAGTTGCCTGGGATTTAGCATTGCTGTACCAGAAAAGACATGCAGCTTTTGGTCAACCTGCAAGAGCAGTTGTTTCTTTTAACAGGAAATGAGTGGGCAAGGTTGCTTGTTTATTTTGCAATGTATCATTTGGCCATGAAAAGCTGCCTAGTTTCATTGCACACTGGATTATTCCAGACGTTATGACCATAAAACTCAGTATTTCCTTCAAAATGGTTACGTGTGGCAAAACATTGGGATGGAGGGGTATCAGCAGACACCGAACACCGCTGGAAGTTGTGCAGGTGAGACAGAATGGTTATATTGAATTCTGTATTGATTTTACACGGATATAGAGAATATTTTCATTTACAATAACCGACTTGTCGTATTTTAATTTATTTTCTTGTCTTTAGTGCTATAAATGCCAAGCAAATCATTAAAAGAAATGTCAGCTCTCAGTGGCAGCTGCTGTTACCACTGGAGAGGGAGGGGCCGAGCAGGAGCAGGGCAGCCAGCGAAGCCCACAGCGCTCTGCAGAGTCACTAGTGGGAAAACAACAAAGGCCTTTCCATGCAAGCAGCACAGCTGTGCCCAGAGCCAGGCTGTCAGGAGCAGTTAGCGTGACAGCCACTCACAGTTCATTATTTCCCTCTCACAGGTCACTGGGTGACACGCTGGGTCACCGGGCTTCGGCGGCTGCCGCAAACTTCCCCGCACCCCCCGGCCCCCCGGTCCTGATGCCAGTTAAACAAAGGTGAGCTGCTCAAATTAGGGCACCAACGTAGACAAACATCCTCTCATGCTTTCTGCAGCGTTCGCTGTACCTTCCTTTGCAGAGGGGTGCATGACATCTCCTCCCTGCGACGAGCTGGGTTTGTAGCTGGAGCAGATACAGCTCTCAGAATAATTCTGTCAAGATGCGGCTAAAGCAGATAATGAAAGCTAATTTGTCACCAATCGGGAGTTTTAACCTTTCGAACACTTACATGGCAGAGACATCATGAGAAATCATTGCAACTCAGTGAAAAGATGCTTTTCTCAGAGAGGACTTTCCTCACGTAGAAATACTTAAAATGAACACAGACTGCTGAAATGCAGAAAATACAGTCTTAAGCATGTTCTCCTTTTTTTGTGGAATGCATATAAACAGATTTTTAAAATACTCCAGTAATGAATTAATGTTTCTATTACATTGTTGTCTGTCTTCACGGAGTAATCAATTTACAATATGGATGTGGATCATGACTTTTACCTATGTTTTGCCCATGTGGAATTCGAGATGACTGAACAGAGTGTAAAGAATCAAGGTCAAGCATTTGCTTAGCTGCAACAATGGAAGTGGGAGAACATTAAAACCTCCTTACGGCTATTCCATAGTCATTTTCCCTACAAGTCTTACCAAAATGCAACAACTGAATTCATGCAAGTGATTCAGAAAAATTAAAATGAAACCAGCTCCTGGATGGATCTGTCTTGGTATTAACTATGACAAGGTCATAAACATTCTGACTCGGATCCAAGAGTGCTTGTACCTGGCATGTCCCTAACTCGGAGCATACTTAAATGCAGGGCTGCATTAGAGACCACGTGGCCAGAAACTTGTGAAATCAAGCTTGCTTAGAGAAACAAAGTGATCCAATGAGGCCTGAAACCAAAACGGCATTAAAACAGGTGATTCATTTTAGAAAGGTGGCCAGCACCTTTTAAAGGGACAATTCCCAAACTGAAGGTACTGCTGGGACAGCACAAATCTGTTGCAGTTGATACAAGAGCACTGTCCTGCTTTCCTAGTTTAGCCCAACATGTAATACCATTAAAATGACAGAAGTAATTTAAAACACTGCCAGAAGGACAGAAGTTGCAGGGCTTACATTTCAACACCACCTAAACATGAAGTTATTATCTTGACCCAGCAAAGATAATAATATGTCATTTTTTTGTAAAAGTGTCCATTCCAGACTATTTTTGAGCGAAAGGAGGCAATGAAGTAGCCATTTGCCACACACAAACAGTGAGAGTGAGAATAAGGATGGCAAGGACATCAGTGGTCATTAGTTAAGTAAATAAATCACAATCACCCAGCTCCTTGCTTTACTCAGCCTTTTCCTTAAAGCCAAGGCTTCTCAGCAGCCTGGATCCGCCAAACCTCGTGCTGGGTTTGGGTCTGTTTGGGGCAATACCTGTCACTTTTGCCTCAACGGCATTTGCTGGAGTGGGTAAGTTTTTCACCTTTCACATGGAAACTCAGCCAGGTCAGTCAGAGATGAGGTTCATGTTTTTCTATCTTAAAGGCATCATGTACCATGCAAAGTGTTAAAAATGTGAGACGCATTAAGGAAACAACATCGGAAAGAACGCTCAATAAGATATCTGCAGAGGTGCTAAGGACTTGCCAAGACCACTAAGACAAAACACATAAAAACCCCCCAAAACCGAGGAACTTCATTTCATTGTTATCTTTACACCCATCTTTACACCTTGTTATCGTAACACATATCACAGGATAACGGGCCACTTGCTGAACAGTGTGCAGGTAAGAAAGGCACTGACTGCAGCCTTCAACAGCAAAAATAAATGAGGAAAGAAAGTCTGAAAGTGTGAGAATTATGCAAGCAGACAGGCTTGCAATCTAATTAAAGATATTCTTTGAACCTAACCGTATTCCTCGTGCTCTCCCTATCCCATCCTATGGAATAAGGTTTTCTTAGGCTCTGGTGGCTCACTGTGAAGGTGTGACTGTCACTCAGAAGCCAAACCAAACACTCAGAATGACATCTCTGAAATGCAGATTCCTACAAAACTAAACTGGAAAACAAAACACTTAGGGCAGGACTCCACAGCTTCAAAACACTTAGGGCAGGACTCGATAGCTTAAAGGGAGACCCTGGCTAACATTTGGGACCGTCACTACCCAAAGGAAGTGCACAGTTCCCACGGATAGATTTTCCTCTCGCACCCAGTTCACACCTCATTAGTGCTTATTACAGTTTTCCCATGGTATTTTGTATAGGAAGGCAGAATTTTTTTTGCTATTTGGAAATTGAACAGCTTTTCCAATCACGGAAGATAAAAAGATAAAACCCTGTCTCCTACTGTTGCATCACCTTTCAGTCACTGAATGGATTCTACGAACTACGGAGTGGGATGTGGCAGCTGTTTAAGAGAATTCTTTAGCACTTCTCACAGTCTAATGGAAAATTTCAGTAAAAGGAATTTGAATCACTTAGTACCTCCCATAACAGACGCAACTGCAGAAGTTTTGAATTAGTTATAATTGCTATTTAATGCCAAATAGTTCTGACAGCAAAATAATGTAATTTTGATATTAAAATCTACTTTTCTATATTTAATTCAAGTTCAAGAAAATGCTCCAGGCTGCAGAAGCCCGCTTTTGGTGGCAAGATCTTGTCTGCAGATAGTTTTCTAAATCAAATGTGTTCGTTCTGCAAGAAGAGATTTCTAGCTTAATATCGATATCCTGTTATCTGAGGCTAAAAGCATGGACATTTAGTTGAAAATTCATTTATTCCATTGTACTTAAATGAAGTTAAATAGTTTTTAGTGACCCTGACATCACATGACATACTTAAGGCATAAAAATTCGTACTCCAAGCACAGTGATGGTGTTAAATCCTCACATTACTTTGCAGTGGCATCTTTTGGAAGAGCCAATATAGTCACTATTAGCATTAGTACTTGAGTTCACAGTTTAAACATACGAGATTATTCACTAGTAGTTTAATCATTCATTTTTAGCAAAGCTTTAGAGTTATTTGGTTCATCAAATAAAAATAAAACTACCCAAAATACAGGTAAACTCCCTCTAGCTGTGCAGCTCCCCAAAAGCCACTGACAGCCAGCGCCCTGAGACACCTCAGCCTTGTCACATTTTGTCTTCAGACACATTTTGAAAAACATTTCAGAGGCAAAAAGACTTAATATTTGTAAAATAATATTCCAAAGGGAACACCTGAAATCGTGGTCCTTGAGGGAGGAGCAGAGGAGCCAATCTGTGGATTCTCTGAGGGGAATTCTTGCAGTAACTCAGGTGAACCAAATCCTCTTGGTGCTGGGATCATCTGCAAATTACTGTCAAGGACTTCTCGCCAGTTGTGACAACAACATCACAAGTTCAACTTTATTCCTAATGGCAAGTGATGTCCTGCGGTCTTCCAGCTGAACGGGAGCTCCACTTTTAATATGTTTTGCCCTAAAAATACCCCGAACCTCACAGATAACCAGCCAAATGCCATTTGTGAAAGGCAGTTTCAGTTTCCTAAAGAGAAAACCTTCTGCCTGCTGTGAGTAGAAGCAATTAGGAACACTACTCTTTATCTTTTGTTAAAATTAAAATACGTTATTCAATAAAATTATTGAAATTAAAGTCCTACGTGGAAAGTGACTGTCACTTAGTATTTGGGCTCAGCATGGCTTTCAGGTTTCTAACAAAACCTTCACCATTTCAATTTAAGTCTTGTGGCACAAAATATGTCACAATGTTGACACAGGTCCTATTTCTTTATGTGGTTTGCACGATGTGAGGTTTGCAGATAAAAAATTTAAAAGTAAACTTCCAATTACTACTAAACATCATCCACATCAATCTTCAAAATAATAAAAAAAAAGGAAAAGAAGCACATAAATGTCACCCCTTTTCATTAATTTTGGTCAAAATCCCTGTTTGCTTCTCAGCCAGAGGGTTTCTGAGATATTTCAATAACATCCAGGAAATCAATCTTACATGAAACTGAAGGAAAACATCTAATGTCATTGAACAATAAATATCAGTTCTGTCAGTGGCTTACCTTTGAGCTGAGGCCTCAGGATGTTTCTCTTCCCGTTTCCTCACCAGTGCCACTGTCAGCTGTGCAGTCTCCCCCAGGGGATCTGCAGGCATTAAATGGGCGTCCAAAGGTCCCGAAAGTTGTTTCTCGTTGGGGTTGCTGACATTTTTTTGCAGAACCTAAGAGAGGAAAGTACAACCATGTAATTTATATATTGCTAATTAAAATAATGTGTGTCTACTTTTTCAGGCTAGGCTGTTGATTAGCAGAAAATGTCAGAAATACAAATAGCTATGTCAAGATGCATCAAGAAGCACAAATCTAGAGATCTAGCGGGGGGTTTTTTTGTTGTTGTTTCTCTTCCTTCCTTGAGTTTTTCCACATAGAAAATAAGAAATTTTGAAAATTTGTCCTACATGGGCTATAAGCATAAACTGTTCTGAGACACAAATATAGTTAATGTTTTATTCTTTCATAACTCCATATATAACTCTGATTTGCCTAATATATAAATACCTTATTAAATCGAGAAATCAGATCAGTTGGTTTTTTGTTTTTTTTTTTTTTTTAGGAAATAAGCTGACTTCTACGCTGATATTTCTCTTTTCAAAATGTGTTTTTGAAAGGACTGTCTCTGACCTGCCTCTGGCTTAGTACTGTGACCTCTTCTGCCGAGCTGCTGTCTCTGTGCTGATGAGCTGCAGACCAGGCCCCATGGTGAATCCGGTTTTCTGTCTGGGTCACCTCCTCGCTTTCATTTAGCTCCTCTAGGTAGGTCAGGACAAACTCAGGGTAAGCCTGGAGGAAAGGACAAAGGCAGAGGAATAATGAAGGAAAACATCAGCTACATCAGCAGAATCACAACAGTCTAAACACCAGGGAACCGTGGGGGAAGTGGCTGGTGATGGGCCAATGTCACAGGAGCTCCTGCACGGACAGAACGTGGTGTTTCACAGAGTTTTCAAAGTCAGGGGTAAATAATGACCTTTTTATAGGCAGTAAAACGAAAAACCAAAAATATTTGGAGATATATATATATATTTCAGTTTAAGAATAAAGACCAACAGCTCTCAAAATGAAAAGTCTTATAAATATAAAGAAGCAAAATTTTGTATCCCTGTCTTTTGGTAATATTTAATTAGTTATAGGTGACATTTTGGTACATTTCCATGCATTAGATTAAAAGAATTTAAAATGGCATGCTCTGAAATCAAGACACATCACGTACAGAAAAAGCCTTCCTGATGGCTTTGAAACCTGAGTAAATTTTACTGGTTTAATTCCTCACTTAAGTCAATTTGCCTTATTGATACTCTTTTGATCCTTGCTTATATGGCACAATGTCCCAAATAAAAAAAGACAGACAATCACAAATATTACACTCTGCCGAATTTGAGGCATTAACATCTCATCTACTTAGCCTTGTGAAATCCAGATTTTGCACCATGGAAATGTGTTCAGTGTTATTCCTGTGGCCCAGTCCATGAAAAGGCACCATGGCACTTTCTCAGGGGCTGCTTCAATTCAGGCACTACTCAGTCCGCTGTCCTCAGGATGAAATGGGCAGAACCTTCACTTACAGAAAATATCCTTTATTTATAATGAAAATTTTAGATTGAGGTTCTGTGAGCACCTACATCATTTTTGAACAGAAAATGTATAGATCTTAGCTAGCCTCAATTAGATCAAAACCACAAGATACAAAAGTGACAGGTAACACTTGGACAAATTGAAAACCATAATCTATTAAAACCTTGTGGTCACAGAATGAAATGTCTCACAAGTACAAGAAAAGCCACATTTTCCTGTTCCACCACTCATTACTGAAAAAACATAAGTAATTTCATTTATAAGGCACGTAATACTACAGTAGTTAAATATTTGGGCATATTTTCCAAAGCCAGTTCTGAATGCGTAATTCACAGGTTCAGTGAAGTTTCTAAGCTTGAGGGGAAAGCAAAATACCAAAACTAAACCCTGCCTTTGAGTTCTGAGAAGACTCTTTTGCTTGTATCATAAGAATACTTGGTAATATTACAATATTTAGTTGTTTTGATCTTGATTTGTACCGGAAACTCCCAACAGCTCAGCTTCAGTTGCATGATATTCTCCTGAGCCTTTACTCATCCTTTTCCCGTGAGTGCAGCTATTTTCAATTTAGGACCACTTATATTTTACTTTAAAATAAATCCCTTCAATAGCAAGAATACGATAAACAGTGGGGTGCTTTTATTTCTTAAGGAAAGAAGTTCTTCACCGATCAATAACTGCAACTGTGCTGCTGTTTATCAGCTTGTACAGACAATATTTTATGGAACATTTCTCTCCTGCTTCGTTGTTCCACCCACATGTTAATTCTGAGCAAACAAACTCAGATTTGTAGCACGTTTTTCAGGCCTGTCTGCATGAACGGTGAGCTCAGGTTGCATTTCTTTAAATGACAACTTCTTCCTCGGCAAGCACTTCACCCTCCCTTTACCAGCAGTGCTGCCACGGGAAGGGATTCGGGGTGGTTCCCCCGTCCCTTTTCACTTTCCTGCCTGAGCCTGTGCCCTCCCCGCTCATGTGACAGGAGAAAGATTTTGGGAGCTACTCCTCAGGGTCCAGGGAACCTCTCCTTTGCAGGAAAGTGAAGAAACAAAGTAAACTCCCAGGGCAGAATGCAGCAAGAGCCTCAAACCTTCCCAGGATAACAAAACCCATTCCCCAGCTGGTTCAGCCCTTAGGCAAACACTGTATTTGGGAAATTTTTATTTCTAGTCCAAAATATATTCCACCAGGTCCAGCATATATTTTTCTTTCACTGCACACCCTTATGATGCAGTTTATTGTGAAATACACCTTCAAAATTCAGAACATGCTAAAGAGCTTGATAGGCTTATCCTGCTTGCTTTCTAGAACTGATAATCGACTTTTACTTATTTACAGTTTTAAATTTACTTTTTATTGACTTATATTTTAAGTTGTCCGTAAGGTTTGCATGAGTGAGAGCACATCACTTGACCTTTCACAAACATGGATAACATTAAATATTGATTTATTAACTAAAACGCAGGGGAAAATATCAAGATTAATTTGTTGTTTCTGCATAAGAAAAGTTTGCGAAGGAGGAAAAACCCATCAGGATTGGAGGACAAATTAACATCTCAAAAATACTTGATTATCTTACCGGCTTTTTTCCAAACAAACCAGTGTTTTTTGACAGAAGAATTTCCACGTGAGTATTTTGTGATGGCACAGGGAGGGTGTGGAATTCCTGCAGACACCGGAAGCAGTAGGAACGAGCTCCAGGAGTTTCCTTCTCAGTCTGGACGTGTCACAGATCATTACCCTGCACTGTGCTGCTTCCCTTTATGTCAGCTTTTGTTGGCCTACATATGCTGCAACTTAAAATAACATGACACTACAGATAAAGCGAATGTGAAATACATGGGGAAATGCACCATTTCCCAGAGATCTGCTATTATCCATTAGCATTTTTTCCTGATGAAAAGAAACACAGGTGAGAACCAAACGGTGTTACAGTAATTAACTCTGAGAAACTTTAGAAATCTCTCTCCTCATGATATGCAAACCGCAGTATCTTTCTGTGTAAATAACAATCAGCGTGCACAGGGAAATAAAGAATTGTGCAGCTGTCAACTTCATTTTTATTTCCTGATCTGGGCCGTTCTGGCACAATTCCAGGTAAGAGGCAAAACCATGGGCACATGGTCACCATTTCTGCAGCCTGCTGGCAGATATTCCAGCATGTCCATGAATGACTTCAAAATATCCCAGTGCTCCAAAAAAGGTACAATTTAAAGGTTTTCAGCTGCACAAATCGCTGGGTATAACCCACTGCTGTGCTAATGCAAAACCACTGGTTGCTTATTTGTTTATTTATTTATTTATTTGGAGATAACAAGGCTTCTGGGGACAAAAATCACACTTCTGCCACCCTTCCGTGGGTGCCCACGGATTCCTGACATTCCTTGCACGGACCAGCTGAGAGCTGCAAACATCTGAACTCAAACTCTCTGCTGACAGGTGCCTGGCCACAACAAACACCAAAAGAGGTGGTTTTTTTACTCCAGCCTCTGCCAGCTCTGTGCGGTGCAGATCGTTGTCCTCACACCTTTCACATTTCCTTTGCCATTTAAACACTCGATCTGACAAAATAGACCAGAAAGGAAGCTGACAGCAAGTTATTTTTGCAGGAAAATATACTTTTTTTAATCAACAACCTATTTTAAAAGGGTTATGTCTTTGACTATGCAAGAGTTAGGGCGACCAAACTTAATCAAGGAACACGTCACTATTTATTAAAGTTTTGCCGTATTTGTTCGATAAATGAATTCTGTGTATTTTGTGCTTGTTAATTGCTACTAGAAGGTGTTAGTAACATATCCAGCTTGAGCTCAGTGGGGTTAATTTCCACCCCAGAATGTGTTTCAAGCTTCTGTTAACAAAGATACATTAAAAAGCAGAGGAGCAAACAATGCATTTTAGATGCCAATCGCTCTTTAGATTTTTTAGAGCGGCCTCACTTCTAAACACCGACCCTCTGTCATCACAGGTTACTACACAGAGTAAAGAATAAGGCCAATTTTTACTACATAATTGAAATAAATAAATAAGAAATGTGCTGCAATTCAAGAAACAAAGCATTAAAACAAAAAAAATATTCTTAATTAAAATTATGAACATGTTCTGTTGAATTTAAAGAGGTTTTAATAAAACACAGTATGTTTCTATTTATTCATGAAATGGAAAATACTTATGAAAATAACATGAACAACAAATAATGTAGTGACATCACAACACCAAGACAGCAATTCACTGAAAGCTTCATTTAGAGAGAGGGAACACAAAAACGAACAAGAAAAACCCCACAGAAATCCATGACTTGGGGAATGCAGATACACAGCAATACTTCCACTGTGATTCCACAGCCCACGTTTTACCAGAGCACAAAAGCAAATTAGTGGGTAAAGCAGTATTTATACTCCACATAGCACCATTTCACCAGGACAGAACACTTGATTTCTGAAGCTAACATGATAAATGAGCATCTAATGCAGTAAATAAAGATGTGGAGAAGAATCAAGTCCTGTGCAGCTTATTCTGTGGACTAAAAGAATTGGGAAATGAGTCATGCCTTAAGACTTTTCAGAGAGAAAATTAATTAATGTCAATAATAGTTCCAGTTAAATCAGAGAAACTACCTCAACCTGAACAGTTTTCCAGCTCTCTATGATACCGACCACACTGGAATTTTTAAATCAGGTTCAAAATTATTAAATTTCCCATTACTCTTTTACAGCGTTTGAACCCAAACCACACTCATGAAGAAAGAGACAACAGATTTCTGGAAAAAAAAAAAAATTCTGTCTAAACCAGACCGGTTCTGTTGGAAATGACCTACAGGTCTCCTCTAGGTCAACTCCCTGGCCACTTCTGGGCTGCCCCAAAGTTAAAGCATATTATGAAGGGCCTTGTCCAAATGCCTCTAAGCCGTGACAGGCCTGGGGCATCCCCTGCCTCTCTGGAAAGCAGTTCCAGCATTTGACCACCCCTTCATAAAGAAATGCCTCCCAATATCCAGGGTGAACTCACCCCAGCACAGCTTTGAACCATTTCTGCTCATGACTGGGAGAAGAGATTGCCACTCTCTCCTCTTACCCTCCCCAGGAAATGGCAGAGAGCAGTGAGCTCACCCCTCAGCCTCCTTTTCTCCAAACTGGACAAACCCAAAATCCTTGGTGGCTCCTCGCAGGACGTCCTTTACAGCCCATTCTCCAGCTTTGTTGCTCTCCTCTGGATGCACTCGAGGACCACCCCGGATCTCTGGCTGCAGGGGGGCTCTCCAGACCCTCCTCTGCCAGTTTATACCCGTGCCCGATGTTACTCCATCCCAGGTGCAGAATCCAGCATTTGGACTTGTGAAGTTCCATCCCCCTGGTCTTTCTCCAGTGTTCCAGTCTATCTGAACCCTTCTGGGGGGGATCTCAGCTTCCAAGAGAGTCAGCAGCTCATCCCAGCTTGGCGTCAGCAGCAAGCTTGTTATCTGTGCATTCAAATCCTGCATTTGGATCACTGATAACAACACGGAACTGAAGAGGCCCTAGAATTGGACCCTCAGGAACACCACTGGTGCCTCCTCACCAGCCTGATGTGGCCTCACGCATTTCCTCAACATATACAGAGAAAACTCATGAATCCAAAGATATACATGTGTAGCACGTTATTTCACTACCTGTGTTAATGAAATACTCAGTAAATACATCAGAAAGCAAGAAATTTCCTTAGAGTGACAATCTCAGCCTGATTCTCAGCCTCAGAATTGCCTCTGTCTCTGAAGGTTTACAAAAAAAAAAATTATTACAGAGCTTTGAAGGTCTAACAAATTGGAATGTAAAGATTTTCCAGTAAGGTTCTCAAAACCAGTACAAATTTTATTTATTTATAAGTTAAAGAAAAGGTGAAAATCAGTTCATGAGTCAAACGACATAAAATTAAGAAGTTGTCCCTGATTAGTTTCTTCTGGTCACTTCTTCACTACGAGTCTTTATATATCAAAAGAGAGACAAGATTTTTGTGCCAGATATGAAATTTGGGAACAATTCATGCTAAGGAGACAGAACAGGTATTCCTGACAGGAAGGCAAAACTGCAATCTCCCTGTCTGTGCAACAAGATAAATTTTAAATTATCTTATCTATATCAGCTGAACAAAAATCAGATAGTCACAAAACTTAATTTCAGCAGGTAGATCTGCTAAATTTGTATAATGTAAGATAATTTAACCTAAGTTTGATACAGATTTTTGAACTGAAAAACAGCCTGAAGAAACCAAAATGCACTGCACACGTACACCAATAATGACGATACTGATGTTTAAAATACAATTTATATTCCTACTGTCTCTGAGACCTAAATAACCTATGTAACATATTTTTTTCTTGAGCCTTGGGTGAAAAAAAAAAAAAACATGTAAAAAAAATCTTTAAAAATCCCTGGCTAATACAGTCCAAATTTCAAACAGGGTTTAGTTTATGCTGGTTTCTTTTTTTCTTAATTTCAGCTTTACAAATTTCCTCATTCTCTGTGAATTTGGACATGCTATGGTTGTATAAATAGGTTGCTTAAATAAATGCAATCTTATCAAGTCTTCACATAGAAGCCGTTCGTGCCCTGTAGTTTCAGGGTGTTTACAAAGCCACATTTCCCAAGTCGTGTCCTGCATCAGGCAAGAAAGAATTCTCCACATGCCAATTTGCAGACAGTTGCTTAAGGATATATCAGCCAGCCAGGATCCTGCGTGTCTGACTTGCACAACACTTGCTTTAAATGTAAATAAATCAAAAGTAGGTCCAGCACACCATCGTGTTCAGCTGGGACACGTCTTGGGAACATCTGCCTAGCAGAGGCAGGGGTTATTTTCCCCCTAAGTGCCAGCGAGTGACAGATCTCAAAGACACCCCACGCTATTTTCCTACAGGGAGCACCAAGGAGCAGAGAGATACAGACTTCCTACAAATCTTGACATGCCTAACAGTCCCAGGGTATCACATCAGCCCCTTCAGGTTATTTCAGTTTGATCTACATATCCATGGAAATAAAAATCAATGTGCCCAATGGTCTAGTAAAACATCCCTCCTACCCCGAGCAGCCATTCCTGGTGTGGAAGGTGTGGGCAGGAAAGGCGCAGTGACCCCGGGAGCTGTGCCCTGGGAGCACGTCCATCCCAGCCAGGGATGCCAGGCTGAACAGGGTAATGGGGGGATTTATTAACAGCTCTGCCCCTTGACTCTGCTGGGATGGGCCAGGCCTCGTTAGAGCGGCTGCTGTAAATATCTGCAGCTGGTTTTACAGCAGCCACATCACCTGGATTTTTTTTTTTCAGGCTCTGGAAGGATATAACATCAATACCTCAATGAATATATTCCCTTTTCTTTTTTTTTTTTTTTTTTATAATCTCGTCGCTTCATAGAGGCTTCGATTCGCCAACAGAAAACGTCAGAACATTTCAATGTTTGAGATAAAAATATTGATTGATACAAGGAGAGAAGTCTTCAGTACTGATTATTAGCTCCTCCATATTATTCAATATACGGACCCAGGTTTCCAGGTTCTCTGAAAGCAGCATTTTCTTCTATTGTAACAGTGAAGTTTGGCAAGATTTGCAGATTTTAATGAGGGAGTGAGGCACAGAAAACACTGCATAAAAGAGAGCCAGCAATGCTGAAGATGAGCAAAATATTTGCACACCTGCCATGCTGCAGGTGTACACAAACACACTCCACTCCTTGCTGGAGGCAGCTGAAGCCGCCCTCCAAAATGCAACTTATTCTCCACAGGGCCAGAGAAAACTTGGAGCTATCCAGAACACACGACGCAAATAAAAACAAAATAAACACTGTCCTTTTGGTGGGGAACCAACAGAAGAATATACAGGAATGGGTCCAAATCTGACATAAAATTATATATTCAAGTAACTTCAAATCCCTACAGGATCAGAGGAAGCCACATCTGGATTCAGGTCTGGAAACCAAATGCTGTACACTGCACACAACCCCTGTTTTCTTCTCCTATTTTGAAGCGTCAAAGTTTTTAAAAATGCAAATCTTTATCAGCCTTTAAAATATTTAACGCCTTGGGTATTGAGATGTAATTGTAATTTAGTGACTGGTTATCAAGCTGGAATTTCACTCCAATCAGTTTAAATATCAAATGTCAGCTACAACATAACGTAGACTGTTGTAGTATGGATTACTTACTGTATCAGAACTAAAGAAACCAAACTGTACTGCAGACACACCAATATTATCCAAAATAGGTGCATTACCCTGTATAAAAGAAGGGCTGGTGGAGGTGTAGAGCACCTTTCCTTCACACTTCCAAGTTTTAATTCCTTTACAGATGTGCCACCACCAGGGATTCCAGCTGTCGCTGGCTGACCAACAGCGAGGCAGCTCCGTACTGCAGCTCGATTCAGGCTCCTTCCAGCCTCCCGATGAATGGAGGAAAAGAAGGAGGGGGGGGAAAAAAGGAAAAAAAAAAAAGGTTTGAATAAGTTAAAAGAACCAGAAAATTCAACAATGTGTCACAAATAGCGAGGTCATTATGCCTGGGTAAGCCGGGATATTAACAGTTGCAGAAAGTGAAACACTATCCACAACTTAGCAGGCAATGAGCCCTGCTCGGAAGCAGTGATCTGCTGTACAACAGGGGTGGCATTTTACAGTTCAGCGACAAATGGAACAGACCCCTGATATCTTCATTTGTCCTTTTTTTTCTGTGCATATTTCACAGTGCAACGAGTTAGGGTCCATAACGTGTCACTTGGTATGACTGCAGAGTTTACTCGAAATATGTATGCACAGAAAAAAAAAAAAAAAGTTCAGTGAACTGCAAAGATTGCAAAAAATCTATAGTCTTGGAGCCAAGATAAAGTTTTGCTCCAAGTCTGGAACAATGCTGGTTAAACATACCAAAAGTCCAGTTTGAACTGTTTTGGCTTCCAATGGGCACACTTCCTGCAGAAGTCGATCACTTAAACCTTTGCTACGGGACAACAGCTCAAAAATATGTTTTAATTAAACACCATTTTCAAATAAGAATGGTCAATATCATTCAAGTGTTTTGTCTTCAGCATTTTGCTACACTGACTGTAAAGTGAGGAAAAATTAGGAATGGAGGGAATTATTTTTATGAAGGACACTGGCAGTGGTGTCAACATTGCATATTTCAGCCCTTCCTAAAAAGTTGTAGCAGAAAACACCGCTAACAGCTGTTCCAGACTGGGAATACTGGTGGGGTTTCTAGATCTATTTCCAAGCACATTTTCTGCTTGTACATTTTTTTTCCTGCACAACCATAAACAACCATTCTGGGCCCCTGATGAAGAGGTAACATTAGGGAAATGTCAGTCTGCACAGATAGCTTATAATTCCTAAGAAAAATACCCCTGGGAATGTTTCAGATAACATCACACTCCGGAACAGCAAGGGATAAAACAAATTATAACTGAAGTTTAGTGAGTGCTCTAGAATGCAGCAAAACATTATTTTGTTCAATTAAGCATGAAAATAAATGTGTCGGCAGCATATTCAAGAACTGGACTATATGATTTTGCAGGTTCTGGTAAGGGTTTGTAGCTGAACTTTCACAGGTATTCCACTGTCTTCTGCAACCTGAGGCCAGAAATGGAAACGTGACAAGTTTGTCCAGAATTGCTGCTTTGACCACAACAGGAAACACTGAAAATCATAAAAAACGCCAGTTTCATGAGTTTTCTATACAAAAACATTTCAAAGGTGGATTCAAAGGAGCTTTCAGAGTGCCCTGTGCGGATGTAACTCAATTTCTGAGGGCCCCATGTTCAATTTCAGCTTCCATTTACGTGCTTCCTATACGGGTTGCTTTTCATAACTCCATAAACAGAGGTTTTCAAGCAAGAAGAAAAAGACAGGTGAACCTCTATTGTCCTGAGTTTTGCAGTTTTTCAATGTTTCTCTTTGCTGTAATACTTTCTCACGCATGCTTTTGTAAACATGGCCATGGTTTTGCTAACTATCCATGTTTTTGCTAACTATCCATGTTTTGCTAACTATGCATGTTTTTGCTAACTATCCATGTTTTTGCTAACTGTCCTTGTTGTTTTCATTCCATTCTCCTAGGCGGAGACATGATGTATTTGTCTTTGACCAGTGTAATTGAGAGGTAGTAATTTCTACCTCCAATCCATGGTGATTTCTAAGAACATATAAAATAAAGTCAGAGGGTTCTGCCCTCTCCTTTTGCCCTCTCATTTGGCTCTCCTTTTTGGCTCCTCGGCCTGGTCAGCTACGAGTGTTTGTGTCCGTGCAGTGCAGGGACATCCACAAACCTCAGTTAAACAGAATATTAAAGTGAAAGGGGAGACCTGTGTGTCTTGATGTAATCAGGAGTAAAAAGCTTTTAAACACAAATATTAATATTTTCATGACTCCAAGACTATTGGTCACATCATACTCAAGTCTGATATGGATAACACAGTTGGAGAATGAAACGAGACACTCTATCTTGGAAGCATAAAAAGATCTGTACTACCAGATGAACTCTTCCAAAGACAAATTTATAAAATAAGTCATTAGTAGAATGAGTTTAAGTCGTTTTGCCAATAGCATTAGACACTTCAGTAAATGCTTGCCTTTTTTTTTTAAGTAAAGAAAAAGATAAAAGAGGTTGTGCTTAGGTAATTTCAAAAACCTATCGACATCTAGATTTGGTAGGATTATTAGAAGCTAATCCAGTTTGCTTTGTGAATCTCGCTCTTAACCTGCAGGAATAATGCAACTAAAACTAGTACCTTTAGAAAGCACATGCCCTGAGCTCTCAGGAAGGGACTTTGGATGGTCAGGGACGTGAGGTCAGCGAGGAGAATGTTTCCATTTAGGTGCATCAGTAAAAAAGATCTCCTGAAAGCAGCAATAAACAACTTGGACTTTAACCAAAACCTGCAAATCTCTTAGACACATAACTGCTGTGAACACAAGCACACCCAGAACAAGTTATTAATTAATTGATAATTCCTGGCAGGTGTCAAAACCCCCAATACTGGTTAGTGTAACACCCTTGCAGCTCATTGGGTAGAGCCTCCCTGTGCTGAGTGAAGGATGAAGCACTCCCAGCACCAGCGGCTCCCTTCAGAAGGATCCTGCAGCGGAGGAGCTCGGGCTGAGCAGGGAAGTTGGTGATGTGTTCAGGACCTGATGAGGGGGACAAGGCTCTGTCGTTGCCAGACCTTTGACTTTGAACTTGATGAGAGCTGATTTGGCCTTTGGTGAGCGGTCACACTCATCACGAGGTGGAGCTTCACAACAAAGGAGCAATTAGCGTTCGCAACATCAGTAATGGGTCTTCAGCAGCTGGCTGTGGGCTAAGCAAGGGTTTAATAACATCTGGTATGTAATACTCTTTAAATAAATTAAATCACAAAACTGTTTTGATTTTATGCTGAAATACCACCTGGTTTTCATGTAGGAATTTTTTTTTTAAATGTACTCTACTTTTTTGTTTACTATTCACAGATACATATTCCAAGGCTTTTATAAGCTTTAAAAGAGATTAAATACTTTTTTTTTTCAATTAAAGTGCATGAGAAGGTGGCAAAAGTCAGGTTTCTCCTTTTCTTCAAGAGTTCATCTGAAGTTCTTCACATTTGCAATTTATGGCAGCTGATCCTGCTATAATGTTAAGCGAGGGCAAGTCAAGAAGAGGACAGGAGTGGTAATTTCTGTCCCATTTCCATCTCTCCAAGAGGATCCATGCCAAGAAATAAAATTATTACTCCGTGCTAGCTGGTAACTTGGTATCCAGGACCTTGTCTTGTCCCTTCGCCCTAGAATTTGGATCTCAACTCTCATTCGAATTCACTCCCTCTGGTGTCTATGGAGAGAACAGCCAGAAATTCTCCCTGTTTGGTCAGAAATTCTCCCCATTTGGTCAGAAATTCTCCCTGTTTGGTCAGGAAATGTCCCCATGTGGTCAGCAATTCTCCCCGTTTGGTCAGCAATTCTACTGAATGGTTATACATAAAAGGCAACAGCATGATGGAAAACCAGACTTGAATTATGCAAAACACGGATTAGTAATCTTCAGGGAGAAATTTAAATTGTTCCACGTTCTGCAGAAGGTCAAGAACACAAACGTGTACAGGACAATGCTTGTAAATCTTAGCAGAAATACAGTGCTGAACTCTACAGAACCCAACTCCCCGAAACAACTCTCCCCCCAGGCCTCTAAAAAAAACCCAAAACAGCTGATAAAATTCTGAGAGATTATGGCAGCTGATGATTTTCTATCCCAGCTTGCTGGTTTCCAGATGATCTTCCTCAGCGATAAAAGGACAACGGGCTGTAATTGTCGGGGTTAGCTACAATCCCAGGCTTACGCACAAGGATTACACCTCCTGAATTCTCCTCTGCTGGAGAGGTTTCATTTGGCAATAACAGATGAAAAGTGCCAGCCAGGGGCTCAGCTCTAATACCTAAATCTGAAGGCGTTTTTAAAGTGCACACATCCAGAACGTGCACCTGAGCTGTTCCCCTCTCAGTGTAATCCTCTTAGTGGTTTCTGTGCCTCACTGAACTTGGAGTTTCTGAGAATAAAAATATACTGGATCGGGCACCTTTAGCCTAAATTTAGCTTCAAAGAGTCCCTCTTGAAGATACCACACCACCATTTATGATATAGTGTTCATTCCAGATGCGTAACTGTTGGATTCTTTCATCCAGTTTTCTAATATCAAAGCCAGAACATAGAAGCACAATTTCTGGTTTTAAGTTTGCACTAGCTATTCCTTTCATTTTATAATATGTTTGAACTTAAGAGTATTCAAATATTCCAGATGATAAAATGGCTCTGAGAGACATCAGATCACTGTGAGCTGACAAAATGCAAAACCACAGTGAATAATCAATGTTTTAATTTTGAAAAAATTGCTAAGCAAATTACCATTGTGTTGTCTTGAGTTTTGCAGTTTTTCAGTGTTTCTCTTTGCTGCAATACTTTCTCACGCATGCTGTTGTAAACATGGCCATGTTTTTGTTAACTTTGTTGTTTTCATTCCATTCTCTTAGGCAGAGACATGTAATAGATTTTTCTTTTAACTAGTGTTATTGAGAGGTAGTAATTTCTACCTCCAATCCACGGTGATTTTTAAGAACATATAAATAAAGGTCAGAAGGTTTTGTCTTTTCTCTTTAGCTTCTCTTTTTGCTCGCTCTCTTTGGGCTCTCTTTTAGCTCTCCTTTTTGGCTCCTCGGCCTAGTTCAAGTACATGTGTTTGTATCCATACAGTACAGCAGACATTGACACCATTGTGTTTCCAAAATGAGGTTGGGTAAAGCTCAAGTCCTCAAGTCGTGGCTGCACCAATCCCTTCGTATTCTGCAGGCACCCTCCTTGTGTCCCACCACGAAAGGGAACAGCAGTCCCAGTGCTGCCTACCAAGTGTCCACGGTAATGGAGTCAGACGGGGAATTTCTCCAAAACCCAAAGCTCCCAAAAAATTTCTGATTATCTGCCTGAAATACCACCATTGCTGTGGCCACAGTGACAAACTGTGGGGCACAGAGCCTCGGCCCAAACCATGGACACTCTCCCGAGGCAGCCAGCCAGAGTCTCCATGGTGGGCAGGAGCAGCCTGGAGTGAGGCTCACCTCAGACCGCTGGAGACACCGATCCCTGAGCCAGCCCAGCTCTGCCGCCGTGACGGGAAATGAACAGCAGCGGAGGGAACCTGCCCGGAAACCTGCTTTAGGGTGAAACTCTCAGCTCTTTACAAACGCGTGCTCACCCCAGTTCAAAGCAGAAGTAGCCCAGATAACTCACAGCAGATAACTGCTTTATGCCATTGTGCTTATCAGTTCTAGTTCGGCACCTGGTCTTAACCATAAACTGACAACAGTTTCATTTGGACCTAAGCAAACATTGGGACCGCTTGTTACACGAGCATGAGGTTAAATAACTGTATAAACCCCAAATTTGCTTGCGCAAACCTCAACTCTTCTTCAAAAAGCCAGCCAGTGAGCAATAGAAATGAAAGACTCACAGAGAAATTTAGGTTATTACTGTTGTGGAGAATTGTCTGTCTCGGCTGGTACTGAGGAATCAATATGTACATGTAACAGTATTTAATATAGATCCTCATTCTGAAAATTCACAATATAACGGTATTTAATAGAGATCCTCATTCTGAAAATTCACAATATAATGGTATTTAATATAGATCCTCATTCTGAAAATTCACAGCATAACGGTATTTAATATAGATCCTCATTCTGCAAACTCACAATATAACGGTATTTAATATAGATCCTCATTCTCTAAACTCACAATATAATGGTATTTAATATAGATCCTCATTCTGAAAATTCACAATATAACGGTATTTAATATAGATCCTCATTCTCTAAACTCACAATATAATGGTATTTAATATAGATCCTCATTCTGAAAATTCACAATATAACGGTATTTAATATAGATCCTCATTCTCTAAACTCACAATATAATGGTATTTAATATAGATCCTCATTCTGAAAATTCACAATATAACGGTATTTAATATAGATCCTCATTCTGCAAACTCCCAGACACTTACGGCTGCTGGTTCTGACCACAAAAGCGTTCTGAATTGAAATAACCTATTAAACCATTGTAAACAGGAATGGGCATGGCATTCCTATTTACTGTAGGACACATCTTGTTATAAGAAGGCTGTAATAAGTTTACTTTTTCGCCAGATTTTCATTGTTTCAACAGGTATAAATATATATATACATACTGATTTTCGTTGTTTCAACAGGTACAAAATTACAGCACAAGTTGCATCGTGCTACATTCTCACCAGCCAGCAATTATCTCCAATAAGGAAATTCATTCTCAAGACTAGCTTTCCAATGTTCGAGTTTTTCCTTTTAAGTCTCCTTCCCTCCCCCTTTTCCTCCAAGCCCAATTACTCTATTATATCAGAGAACTTTGACAAAGCAGGAATTAATGCACCTGTCACATCCGATCAGCGGATAAAAACTGGGGCTCGGAGAAGTTGTACAAATAAACTGTACCATCACCGTTTCCAGCTGCAGTCGCTCTGGCAAAGGTCACGCTCAGAACACGATTTAAGGGAGACCTGGGTACAGGAGTTACATCAAAGGTGACCTCTGAGGGGAATCAAACAGCCGCGCAGGCAGTAATGGGATTATCCCAGAGAGCCAGCACAGGGCACGGGGTGTTCCGCACAGGGAATTAGGGGAGGAAATGCCAGCACCTGGACTGCATTTTTGTGGGGTGCACAGAAAACCCCCAGCCTGGAACTTGTCCGCGATTCCTTCAGGTGCTTCCAACCCAGCAGCCAGAATTTTGTCTTCTTTAACCTATGGGCTACGGGGAATAATTCAATGGGATTGATATCTTTGTGCCAGATTTACACCGTCAGAAATTAGAATTGTTTGTAAAGAGACACATTTGAACCACAGGATGGTCTCTACACCGATGATAAAGGTGATGATTGACTACTATTCACGATTTATAAACATCATAAATGCCTTCAGGAAATTATGACTATTTTAACATTATTTACCTGAATACAATGGAGAAATATCCACTGAAAACTGTCAGTGTCCAGTGACCTATTATACAGTTATATATCTGAAAATATTCAATCTGTTAGAAAAGAAAAATAGGAACAAAGTATTCTTTTAATTAAAGGATCTTTTAAGAGATCTGTCTTAAAATTCATTGACTCGTTTCAGGTACAAGTCAGAGCTACGAAAGGTATTATTCAGATAAATTTTTAAAAATAATTTTCTATATATTTTCCTTCAACATTTTCCACTGTGTACATTTTATTGTATTTTGTGCCTAAATTATTTCCACCACGCTGGCATTTATTTTCCTGGTGTGGATTTGGGTATTTCAGGCAGATAATCAGAAAGTTAATGTTTCGGGAGCTTTGGGGTTTGGGGTGAGGAGGCTTTTTATTTGTTTTTAAATCCTCTTCTTTTTCCTGGTGATTATCTGCCATGTTTGACTTTTACTGCAGGGATATTGAGAGAGCAGCCGAACCTAAAAACCAAACAAACCCACTTGTAATTAACTGTGGTGAAATTAGCCAGCCTTAGTTGTCTGTTTGACTTTCTAGGAAGGTTCAATGGGCTGAAATATAATCTCATGACACACTAAAAGAAACACGGCAAAATGTGCAAAACATAAATGTATAAATCGCGCAAAATAAAACAAGCGATTTGCTCGATACGTGGCTTTCCTCCTGAGTAAACCAACCAGAAACTGATGGGAAAAGAGGCTTTTGAAATTAGAATACTGTAACTCCTCATTATTAATCATGCGACAGTCCACCTCTGATTTTCCACTGAATGATGAACTAATAAATTTTATTGACTTAACACAGGTCATTTGAGTGTGGATAAAAGAATAGCCAGAGCAATCTTTCCTGGTGTATGAAAGAGTCAAGCTGGCTTATATCGAGAGTAAAAGTAAAATAAATTGTGTGTTTCAGTCAGAGTCTTGTGTGAACGATGGCTGGAGGATTTGCCACTGAGCCATTTCTTGCTCACCTCCCAGTTCTGACTGATTCCGAATTTACCCAGAGAATTACCGAATCTAGATGTAGAACAGGCATTAGGGGGGAAAAAAAATCAATTAGCTCGATCACTGGGGCAGTCAAATACCCAGATCACAGCCAGGCTTTAGAGGTAACTCATTGTCTAGAGACCCAGGCAGGTACCAAGGAGCTTTTCCAAAGGTGTCTCGCCACTCAACACATTTAATTTCATCAGGTGTAGGCATTTCACTGCAATACTAAAAATTAACCAACAAAAAACCCCCACAAAAGTAAAACAAACCAGCAAGTGCCGCTCACCCCTCACACAGCGTCATTTTCATTTAAATGCAATACCCTACAAAATTATTTAATTGTTTCTCCTGCATCCTGAACTCGCTTTCATCCGAAATTTTAAGAAATTAATTTAGCTTTGATGCTTTTCTTCCTTTCCATTCAGCTTCTGAGTAGCAATAAAGATAATTAGAGTATGATTCCATTTTAACTTAAGAAAGCCATTTATATGTTTCAGCCAAAGTATTATGTAATTTATTAAATAGTTCTGAGGCTGGTAAAACACACATTTAAGAAACTAGAATAATAAAAGGTATTTGGGCTAAAAAACATGCTAACATTTAAAATTTAAAAAAAAAAAGTTATTTCTCTATGGCAGAAGGGACACTCAAATCCGTGCACAAAGTTTTTTTCACACCTCAGAACGGACACCTTCGCTGTAAAACATCACAGTCCTGGCTTTCTGAAGTTTATTTGTGATCTGGTAAAGCTGAGAGCTTTTAATTTTTCCTCTAGGGACATGAAGGGTATTTTAGTATCAAGTCTGTACATAACTAAGGTTTTCTTTCATTATTAGATTGGTACACCACTTTCTTAAAGTTGTAATGATTTTACAGCTTTTTTTTTTTAGCTAAAAATTACTACTAAAACCAAGCCCTAATTTTTGGCTGATTGCGATTGAACACAGATTTTTGCAAATCAGATTAACAAAAATAATCCTAAAATGTTAAAGGCAACAACACTGAATTTATGAGTAGTGTTAGACACGAGCCTGGAAGTTTCTTGCCCATGTGCAGGACCAAGACACCCAGCCCAGCGCCGAGCTGATGGCGCCTGTACATTTGTCCTTAGGAAACGGAGCAATCCGTGCAAATGGAAGATGGATCGAAGGAAAGAAACACGCCGGCCGTGGTAAGGGGGTGACACAGCTCGGGTGCGTCCCGAGGAGGGAAAGGGGAAAGCTTTGGCGGGCCGGTGTTGATAAAGCTCTACACTTTAGCTCTCGTTGGTGCTGAAGAGGTTAAGGCTTTATTTGCGAAAACGCGGAGAGAGAGTGGGGGGACCGCGCTGTCTGCAGCTTCCTAAGTCTGGCTTAAGATCCTTTTCAATTACCATCCATTTCTCCTTTAGAAAGGGACACAAAGATGGAGGAGTGGAAGCGGGTCAGGGCAGCGTGCGACAATGACAGTGTGATGGGCGCGGCGCCCCGCGGCGTTTCCATCTGCTGTCATTAAGGTGACTACTGAGACATGAACAAATCCCTCTCGCTGCGCTGACAGGCAGCCATCAGCCGCTCTGACAAGGCATTAGGACGGCCGGCGGAGACGGGGATGTCACATCCCGCCGAACGAGCCTGCCTCCGACCACACCGCCGCCGATTTTATCGGAATTTAAAATCAAAACCCAAAAGGCTTTTACCTGGCGCTTATCAAACTTCCCCTCGCCATCAGTGTGACAACGGGGATGCTGCTGACAGCCGCGGACGCACTTAGCTCCTACCTGGAGTCTCTACCATGAGAAACCCAATTTTTAAGTGGTTTTCTTTATTCGCACCCTTTTTGATTCCTGCCCTTTTCCCTCTGGGGAGCTGAGCGGGAAGGGCGAGGCCCGGCGGTTTGAGGCTCGTTAAGCGCCGGATCCAACAGCGATAATAATAATAAAAAATAAACCAACGAGGCGAAGGTCCGTGATAACCGGGCGCTGCTTCCCGGCGGGACAAACGGGTCCTGCCTTCCCGACGGGACAACCGGGCCCTGCATTCCCGGGAATGCCGGGCGCACGGAGCAGATCGTGAGGCGACGGCGACCCGGCAGGGGGCGCGCCAGGACCGCGCCGCTCCCGGAGGGAAGCGAGCCAGGCACAGCTCCACACCCGGCTCCACAGCCCGGCTCCACAATCCCGCTCCACGGTGCAGCTCCACAGCCCGGCTCCACAATCCCGCTCCACAGCCCCGCTCCATAACCCGGCTCCACAGTCCAGCTGCACAGCCCGGCTCCACAGCCTGGCTCCACAATCCCGCTCCACAGCCCGGCTCCACAGTCCCGCTCCACAATCCCGCTCCACAGTCCAGCTGCACAGCCCGGCTCCACAGCCCGGCTCCAGAATCCTGCTCCACAGCC
>VYZT01059380.1:7500-26528 GCA_013400735.1 Pomatostomus ruficeps | reverse complement strand
CGCTCCACAGCCCTGCTCCACAATCCCGCTCCACAGCCTGGCTCCACAGCCCGGCTCCATAATGCCGCTCCACAGCCTGGCTCCACAGCTCCGCTCCACAATCCCACTCCACAGCCTGGCTCCATAATGCTGCTCCACAGCCTGGCTCCACAGCCCGACTCCATAACCTGGCTCCACAATCCCGCTCCCAGCCCAGCTCCACAGCCCAGCTCCATAACCCGGTTCCACATCCCTGCTCCACAGCCCCGCTCCATAGCCCGGCTCCACAGCCCCGGCTCCATAATCCCCCCTCAACAGCTCCACTCTACAGCCCGGCTCCACAGCCCTGGCTCCACAATCCCACTTTTTACAGCCGCTCCACATCCCCACTCCACAGCCCAGCTCTACAGCCCAGCCCCAGGCCATCTCGCAGCCCCATCCATTGCAGGCGGTGTTCCCCGGCAGATTCCCTCTGCTCTGCCCTTGTGGGATCCCCCCAGCGCTGCGTCCGCCTCTGGGCTCCCTGGAGACAGCCTGGAAGCGTTGGGGTTGTCCAGCCTGGAGCAGAGAGGGGAGAACTTGGAGCACCTTCCGGTGCTGAGAGGGGCTGTGAGAGAGCTGGAGAGGGGATTTTGTCAAGGGGGAGTGGCTTTAAACTGAAAGAGGGTAGGTTTTGGTTAGATTTTAGGATGAAATTCTTACCTGTGAGGGTGGGGAGGCCCTGGCACAGGGTGCCCAGAGAAGCTGTGGCTGCCCCTGGATCCCTGGCAGTGTCCAAGGCCAGGCTGGACGGGGCTTGGAGCAGCCTGGGATAGCGGAAGGTGTCCCTGCCATGGCAGAGGGGTTGGAATGAGATCAGTTTTAAGATCCAACGTTTTATGATTCTGTGATTACCTTAAGTCCTCTAGAACGATTCTTTGTTAAATCCTCTTCCTTTTGCCACTGTCTTCTGACTAAAAGGCGATTTCTTGGTGACGCCTACACACTCTTGACGCACGGTTACTTTTATTTTGTGTTTCTTCAGTCCCAGTGCTGCTGCAGGCTCTCATCTCTCTGCTCTGTGTACTCGCCTGTGGAGTTCTAACATGTTCCTTGCATCTTCGTAACTGTGCTTTTAGACATGTCATGAAGCAGGCTAGAAAACCAAAGCTTTGGGGTTTTTTTACTTAAAATAAGAGAGAATGGGGCAATAATATGTGGGTGAGGTGTCAAAGACTACTTAAACTTATTTGTCACTAAAAGAAATACACGTGTGTGATCGTGCCCATCTTATCTACTCACTCCCCATTTTACCACTTAATTAAACTTTCTCCTAATCACACTTAGCAGAGGCACATTGGGAACACACGTGGGAAGGCAGAAAAATAGATAAAATTTATATATATATAATATAAATATCAATTCTCATTTGAACTCAAGAATGGAGGGTGTATGTCACACATATATAGGCTTCTGTATTTTTAAATATGCTGGTGGGAAATATTGAATATTAAATATTGGAGATTAACTAGACACTAAATAATGTTTTCGACATTGTTATGCCAATTGTCTTGGTATTCCAATACCTATGAATTAATCAATATTAGTAAGTTCAAACCTATATTTGAAGTACGTAACGATCATGGAAAGGTAAAAACAACACCCTAAGCGCTGAAGTTTCATTTATTGTTCACTTAATCTTACTTGCTTTTTCAGCCCGTAGCAATATGAAAAAATGCAATTTATTGTTTGAAATCTGAGGTTTTCTGTAAACATGTTTCTAAGTTTAGTTGAATCACAAATTTAAATATATATATATGACAAAGTAAAAAAAAAAATATGGATAGTGCATCTTCTTCCATCCAGTTAGAGAATGGAGACACGACAGTTTAAATTTCAGGAACCACAATGGCTACTTCAGCCACCAATTTGAGTTCTGGTTTCGCACAGAAGAAATGAGACTTTAAAAGAGATTTTTAAAGTAGTTGTTTAGGATTTTCCTGTAATCTATAGGTGGAGATAAACACCAGCCTGAGGCTGTTCACTCTGGTTTTATGATAAAAAAGGCATTTTAAACATCTTAGACAGCTTCCTAGTTTATATCAGGAACTCCACTGCTATTAGCAGAAACTAAACCCCAACCAGCCATAAGGAAGACTGTAGCATGAATTTCCTTGCAAAAATAATTTCCATGCCAAAAATATTTATTCTATTCTGATTGTAGTGAAACATTGGGATAATGGGATATTTGACAAGCATTAAAAACTGGTGCCACAATCATTGCTGCCAGCGCAACTCCTTATCAAAGGATAAGAAGCTTTTTTTAGGGGGGGGTGTATCTGGGCAAGGCACATCTGTGCCTCATCCTTCCTCAGACACCGTTCCTGTCCCTTCCTCTGGAATCTCAAACAGGCTCCACTTCACCCTGTGGTTCACTTGGACACAGAAACAGTCAGGCCTGCAGAACTCTCAGCAACAGACTGAGAGACAACAGCAAAAACATAAAATACCCCTTCAAGACTCACAGGTTAATCCTGATAGGTCCAAGGCTTAGGGGAAAAACAAGGAGTTTTATTGGTGGTGAAATAAATTCAGGGAAAAAAAAGCAGGAGAGAAACGTGCATGGAGCACAGGAAATCCTCTGAGGCAAACAGAAAACCACCCTGCAGTGTTTGGAATGGCAACCACATCTCCAGCCCAGCCAGCAGACTGGCACTGGGGAAATCCTAGGAAAACAAGGACAGAGCTCTTAGCCAGCCTCTCCAGAGGTTTGGAACCCCTGAGTGTGAGGATCCTGGAGCTTTATCAGGCAGCATTTATGGGCAGAAGGCTCCAACCCTCACACATTTTGCCTGAACTGGAACAGAGACCTGAGCTGAAGGGGACTTGGCTGCCAAACAGGCCACCAACACCTCCAGAGGCTCATCCAGCTCAGTGCTGTACCCTGGGCAAGAGGGTGGCAAAGAGCTGGGGAGAAGGGGAAAAGAAGGGAGGAGAAGCAGCTCCCCAGCGGGAGGAGGTTTGGGGCTGCCAAGGGCCTCCTTGTCTCCCTGCTAGCCAAAGCTGGCTTTTCCCACAGGGAATGTAGGACTGGAGACACCAAGCATTAAAATGTTACCGAGAGCACGGAGAGCTGGAGCAAAGCATGAGGGGACATCAAGGGTGTGTTGATAAAAGCAAACACAGCAGCCAGGAAACACAGAAGGAAAGACAGTGCATGTTACATTCAGAATAGTAAAGAAGCTGACATGAACTTCAAGAAACCATCAAGAAAAGATCAAAGTGTAAATCAGATCATAGGGGTCCTGCTTTGTTTTTACAACTTGTTTTATGTGCCTTTTATGTGTGGAGAAAATAAATAAATAATCTTTCTTTTGAACCTTAATAAACTCCCAGATCCCAGGAACGAAAGGGCTCAATCCCCGTTGTTTCAACAAGAGAAACAAGGGCTGTGTCCCCGGAGACTCCTCCTGTGAAATGTGGGATCATTCACCTACAGCAGCGTGGGTTCCACTGACTGAGCGCAGCACTGGCTGCCCATGTAGAGGAATGTTTAATCTAGCAGGTAAAAGTAGAACAAATCAGGTGTCATTTGAAAAGCAAAGCAGCAAGTTTGGTTTTTCTTAAGTGAGTGTGTACTAATGGGATGGATGTTTTAACACACAAAAGCTGTAAAGTGACAGGAATCCTTCCAAGGGAAGGGCTGTGCATCAAGCAGGCATTGTGGTCTATATGGGAACCTCCGGGCAAAACTCTGAGCACAGCCACCTTTCTGGTCTCTGAATTGAGCACCTGAGAATAAGGAACATCCCCTTAAAGCATCTAAAAGTGTTCATGTGAGGGGTGTCTTTACTCCTAAACACACCTTCACAATTTCACATCAGGGACTTGCCATGTAGTTGCCCTGTCCTCTGTCCGAAAAGAAAGAGCAATTTAGGATTTTATAGTCTCCAAATGACTTTACCCTCTGAGACATGAGAAGCATTGGAGAGCTCTGGGTTTCTGTGGAGTGTGGAACAGCTTTGTCTCAATGTGCAGACCTCTACACCCCCATCCCCAGCCCAGGCAAACCCAGATACTGCTGGCAAGCAATAGTGGCAACAGCCCAGCACATAGCGCTGTGCGTCCTGCAGCATGGTTTGGAGCAGATCTGCTTAAAACAAGCCTGGCACTAAAGGTCTGCAAGAAGAGGCTTCCAGTTTCCAGTATTGATAGAGTAGAGTTGATAATAAGAGTGGCAGAGTTGAAAAATTTCCCCAGTGAAATTCTTAGCGAAACACCAGAGGGGAAACTACCAGCAACAGAGACCAAGCAATGGTGAAACACTGACAAAAAGAAACAACCTGGGATCAAGCTCATGGAATCTGGCACATGCGCATTTTCACAGTAAAATTCCTGGAAGCCCATTCACAAATAGAAAGGCTTGTTTTGTAAATGGAATTATTTCACCTCAGACAGGTGGTTCTTGTTTCATGGAATCACAGACTCGTGGAATGGTTTGGGTTGGAAGGCACCTTGAAGATCATCCAATTCCAGTTCCCTTGCCATGGGCAGGGACACCTTCCACTGTCCCAGGTTGTTCAGAACCTCATCCAACCTGGCCTTGATTCCAGGGACGGGGCAGCCATAGCTTCTCCGGGCAGCCTGTGCCAGGGCCTCCCCATCCTCACAGGGAAGAACTCTTCCTAACATCCAATCCAAACCCACTCTCTCTCAGTTTGAAGCCATTCCCCCTTGTCCGGTGCCTCCATGTCCTTGTGAAAAGTCCCTCTCCAGCTCTCTTGCAGGCTCCCTGCAGGTACTGGGAAGGCTGCTCCTACCCCCACGGCCTTTTTTCCAGGCTGAACAATCCCAGTTCTCTCAGCCGTTGTAGAGCTGCCCCTGGGTTGGTCAGCTGTGGACATAAACATGACACTCGTGGTGGAGCTCTCAGTGGCTGATCTCAATTTAGAGAAATGAAATTAAACTGCAGAAGTCAGGCATGCAACAATTGTTTACTGAAACCATTTTGAAAATCTCAATGAACCACTCTGCAAAAGCACTGTAACAACGTGACCCTGGATCTCTACTGGGAAAAGTGTTTTTCCATAAACCAGAACAAAGGGACAAGCAGGATGAAACAGAGCCGCACTCATGAAGGGCTGAAGAGCCCAAGACATCACAAACAGAGCATTTTAAAAATACAGCTGCAAGTTCTTCCTGAGATTACTGTGTGTTTGTTGAATTCAGCAAGAAGCTGCTTTCAAATATCTTAAAATATATGTTTATTAGATTATTTACCCCTCCCAACTGATCTCATTTAGTGTGTGCTGTTTATTATAATGCACTTAGGAGGTCTCACTTTTCAGTTCACCTGAGCTTTGTCTGTTAGAGCAACAATTTAGTATTGACCTGGCTAAAATAAATATTCCCATGGCCACTTGATTCTGAAGAAGCACGAAACAGAACTACTGACAAAAATGATATTCATAACTAGCTTATACTCAAGCATGGATATAGCCCTGAATGCAATGTAAAAATTAATTTTGGACGTATTTTTGTGGTTTGCTGGAAATGATCGCCACTGAAAAAGACTCCCAGCAGGAAAAGTGAAATTTGTTACTAGCTTGAAGAGATTTTCCGTGAAGAGCTCCAGGAATGGAGACAGCTCCTATCAACTGCATTTGAAGGAGCTCTTATGAATTAGGGTGTTTCAGTGATGCCAGAGCGATTTGACCCAAGTTTTAATTCTCTCATGAGTGCATTAAATCTATTTTTTTCAGAATTCATACCTGAGCATAGATCAGATTGGTAGCAGATTCCACCAGGCTTCCCTAGAGCCAGATTTTACTGATCCAGCAATGACTGAGGAAAGACATCTACTTGCAGAAAATATGGAAATTTACACAGAAGCTGCAGTGTGACCTGCTCTGTGCCTGAACTGACAAAACCTGGCTGAATCTGTGGTTTAAAGATGAGAATTGGCTGCGGAACAGGAAGTACTATCAGAACTACCACGTACACAAAGAAAGTATTAAGGTTATCATGAATGTGTAAATAATTTGTCACTTTTGTAAAAGCCCTTGCCAGGAGAGGCACAAAGGGAAATACAAATGTTTTCAAAACTGAACACATTCATCTCTGGATACAAAATTCCAATTAATTAAGAAAGTGATATTATATGGCCATCTGGTCAGACAAGGCATGGGATAAAGACATTTTTTACGTGTTGTTTTCAGTTCAAAATACGCAGGTTATGTCAGGAATGAGCATTAACATGCAGGAGATAAATCAGCTGCAAAGTGTCCCCGTGGGGCTGGTGTGGGACAGGCCCTGCCCATCGATCCCTCTGGGAGTCCCGGGGGTCACCAGCAGTAAGAGCCCAGTTTTTTGGAATAAAAAGCTAAAATCTGAACGAGATAATACTTGGATTAAAACCTGCCATTTAATCACTCTTTCCATAATAGCTCTGCATCAATTCTCGGAATAATTTCCCAGTTCTTTCTCATTAATAGAGAAGTACTTCCCCTGTGCCTTTGCCGCCTTCATATCCCTGCAAAAACATGTGTGAGTTTAGAGTGCAAAATAAACAATTAATTCTCAGTAATCGCTTGGCTGCATCCACATTTTAATTTAGGTCTAGGGAAGCCCCTTGGAGGCAAACACCTTCCAGCCACTGCCCCTTTCCATGCTCCATTTCCCCTGCGGGCTTGGGCCTGGGTTCCTTTCCTGTGAGCAGCAGGACACCTGGTGCCCTCCAGCCACAAATGAAATGTTTTGCCCCCAGGTCACACGTGGGCCAGCCAGACACAGCCCCCCAAACTGCCCCGAGTGCTGCAGGAGCAGCTCTCACTCCTTCCCTCCCTGGAGTCTCTGGGTAAGTCTCTGCTAGGCAGAGACGCTGTCTGAGAACCTCCTCGAATTTCTGCAACACCTTTTGGCTTAAAAGAAAGTAAGAATGGGTTTGAAAACTCCAGAGATGTTGTTACTGAAAGCAAAAGGTGGCATTAAAATATTCTTAATATTTAGTTCGCTTACGAAGTACTATAGTGCTCTGTGGAAAAAATACCAAGTATAAAGAGGCTTCTTGTTTATAAGATTGATATTCTAAAGTATATAAGTTACATAAGCCTGACATTCCTTAAACCCAGCAGATATTTTGCGAATTTTAACTTCTGTACTTCATAGTTTAAGCTCAGAGCAGCTATTTCCTTTTCATGTGAGAAAACTTCACAATGGTGTTTTAAGCAGGACGACTGAAGCAATGCAAGGCCGACACAAATTAAATGCTGACACCTTCAGATGTGCTGTAGATAAGGATTATCCCTGTGCACAGCACTGCCTTTCATGGCTGCAATGCTCACACTTTGCACCCTTTATTTTTTTAGTTTTCAACCCGACCAAAAAGGGAAATACACTTCAGTCGTGGGCACCCTGTGGTTTTATTTCGCACCACTCCACACGGGACAGCCACAGCCACGCCTCAGAGCAGCACATCCCAGAACCGGGAAGGGCTCTGGCTGGAAAACAAGGAGGTGTTCAGCCTGAGCACCACCCTGCTCCAGGACCTCCTGCAGCCCAGGCCAAGTGATCCAAAGGAACATCTCCAGAGGGAAGACAGCTCTGTCTTATTAACAACTGTATTAAAAACTGCATGCAGAGGACTTTGGGGGTGCTTCAAGCAAGCACTTGAGCCAAACGTGGCTGTATTATTGCCACAGCAATCCACATATGAGAGCTCTGTAGCCTTTATCATTTCAGTTAATGAGAGGATTCTTTTAAGAGAGGGAAGACAAATACTCATTCTCACCAATTTAATTTTTCTTTCTGCATCTCTATTTTCCCTTCATTTTAACAGCATCCAGGAAGAAGTAAAATTGGGTAAAATGAATCCATCTACTGCTAGACAGATCTTAATGTATTCAGCAAAGATCCAGACTCTTTTCTATATCAATGACAACATGGCAAAAGAACAACCAAAATCTAGGTCTTTGCAGCATACTTTTTGATTCAGAACAAAATTTAAACACTTCATGCAGTCTTTCAAATATCCCTGCTCCAGAGCATAACTCTGTGTTTAAATCCCTTCTTACAGAACAAATTTGTTTAAAGTAAAATTCATTTAAGGGCCAGATTGGGACAGTTTTCTGTAAAAGGTGACATATACAACCCAAAACAGGCACTCAGACCACACATAAAGTTTACTCTTCAGAGATAACTATAGAGATAAAGTGAGAACTCAAGCCTGAAGGACAGTTTACAATCTTCCGATGTATTTCAGAACTGGGGAGTGTGAAAGTGGGATGCAGGCCATTTCCTTGTTGTTTTAAATAAGTGCATACCACGAACAAATCTGTGCATTTGTATGTGCATAAACACAGAAAACGTGAGCTCCGTTTTTAAGTGAAAGTCTGGATTCTTTCAGCTCTGTGCCCCAAGCTGAACTTTTCAGTTGTAGTTGATGAGGAGAATCAGGCCACTGCTGGGAAACTCTAATCAAAATTTATAGTCAGCGCAATAGTTTCATTAATGAAACAGCGATGAAAAATCCCAGCTAAGCACTGCAGGCCTTGCTACATGAAGAGCTAAGAAGTTTGGTACTGAAGTGTGGGACGGCTGGGTGTTTGGAATTCACCAAACCCAGCAGATCACACTGAAAAGTGTATTTATTAGCATTTCTCTCTGTGTACCTGTAACCATCCCTGAATGCCATACAAAGGAGACCCTTTGTATGGAAATCAGAGACAAAGCACCTTATTCCCCACACGAGGATCTATCCCGCAGACATGACCGAATGTCTCGGCATTCCAGGGGAGCGTTGGGTGAGTGCAGGCACGGGGGGTTTCGGGGGGACAGGAATGCCCCGGGAGCTGTGCTCTGCCTTCATCTCCCTCCCTCCTGCCCACCCCAAACCTGCGGAATGGTTTGCTCACGGGTGATCGCATTAGAGGCAGTGTGCACACACACAATGCTCCATTCAGGGGTGGCTCGGGAGGAGCAGCCAGATGTGTCTGTGGGGTGGGAGCGGCTCGGCAGGTGTGGACTGGGGACCGGAGGGAGGAGAAGGCACAGGGAAAGAAACTTTGTACCTGGAAAGAGAGAATGGAAGGAAGGAAGGAAGGAAGGAAGGAAGGAAGGAAGGAAGGAAGGAANGAAAAGAGAGAGAAAAGAGAGAGAAAAGAGAGAGAAAAGAGAGAGAAAAGAGAGAGAAAAGAGAGAGAAAAGAGAGAGAAAAGAGAGAGAAAAGAGAGAGAAAAGAGAGAGAAAAGAGAGAGAAAAGAGAGAGAAAAGAGAGAGAAAAGAGAGAGAAAAGAGAGAGAAAAGAGAGAGAAAAGAGAGAGAAAAGAGAGAGAAAAGAGAGAGAAAAGAGAGAAAGCACCAGAGAACAATGGCATAAAGAACAGCCATAAATCAGAGGTCAAACTTGCACCAAAACTCGATAAAAATCACCTCATTTAGCAAACCTGTGTGCAACCACATCTCCTCCTCCACCCACCCACCTTTCCTATTCTAATTAAACGGTTGACCCTGTGAGGTGTGAATTACCTCAATAATCCTTCTATGGAAGTTTTCTTAATTTCTACGCGGGAAGTGGAAAAAATTTCTGAAGAGAAAAACATTTTGAAAACAGGCATATTGAGACTGGCTGTTGCAACATTATAAGATTATTTGATTTTCTTTCAGCAAAAAAAAAGTGAAAATAATATAAACATTAGATACAACGAGATCCGGAAGAGCATTTTGTACCATCCACTTTTATGTGGAGGTGGATATTAAAGTTTAATATCACTTTTCAAATGAATAGTCTAAAGGAATAGTTCAACTTTGACGTAAGATTTCCCTGAAAAAAAAAACAACCAAAAAACACAATCAACATTTAAAGTTTTTGACAATTTTTCTTCAGTTAAACATGTCCATTATGGTAGGAGGAATATTTTCCTAAAGTTCCTTTTTGGTGTTTTTGTTCCCTATGTAGCAGGTCATTCCATTAGGTAACCCTCCAAGTGACCCAAAGGAGATATATTAAAATCTAGTAATACAATACCCCTGAACTATTTTACATAAAAAGAATTTTTTTTTCCCAACTCCCAGATGTTGCTAAAGGACTGAAAAAAAAAGACCTGTAAAATTCTTCATCGTGAATCTTTTTTTTTCCTGCAAATCCCTTTTTTCCCCCCCTTTCAAAAGCAATTCTGAATAGAGGTAAAAGAAGACAAAACTTGACCTTTTGTGATCCCAGCATTAATAGGTCTGTTCATAATTCAATCTGTGTGTGTGGAGAAGCATCCATGTGGAAACATGCAGGCCTGAGAGACATAAAGCCTTTCCCTTTAAACATTATCTGACCCTATGAGGCTCATTCACAAAAGAAGGCTTACGTACGCAGAAGTTGAAAAAAAAAAATGCATGCTTTCATTGTGCCACAGAGAGCCTACCCAGTTTGCTCCTCACTCGCCAGGAAAACTCCTCATGGAAGTGACACTTGTGCAGGAGCTGGGCGAGGGAATGCTGAAAGAGCACAGAGCAGCAAAAAAATCCCCAAAAACCAGAAAAAAAACCTCAGCACACGCAAAGAATAAACTCCTTTTCTCATTAAAAATATGGGAGGGTCATCTCTGCTGGCATGGGACGGCATGAGGGCATGGAGGGGAGAGGAGTCGCTGTTCCCTGGGTGCTGCAGCCCTGCAAAACTCCACCTGAGGAGAGCAGCCTGGTTCTCCTTGCCCTTCTAAGGCTGTTTTCTCCTCCCAAAATCCATGCTCACCAAGGTGAGAGATGCCTGTGTCACTTGTGCCGGGGCTGATGAATATTTTTAATAGCGTGTTTCTGATCTCTCAGATTCTAATGGCAGAGCCTTGGTTCCAGACAGGCCTGCGAGGCGTTCTCTGAGTGAGAACCTGCTGCTGCTGCTGAACATCCCCAGCACACAGGAGCATCAGGGTTTGTGCTGTGCCAGGGCAGCAATTCCACGTTATTGCCGGTGTCCATTCCTGCCTCTCCTGTTAGCCTGGCTCTGGGAAGGCTGAATGCTGTCAGTTTATCTGCCATGTCACCCAGAGCCCCCTCACCTCACCAGAGAGTGCCCGGAGCCCCGCTGCACCCAACCTGTCAGCTGAGGCCTGAGCAAGGGCGGGAGGCACGCAGCTGTAAGAACAGCAGAAAGAGTTTATTGCTGTTTATTATCTAAAATTCGATTAAATAAATCCTCAGCTGGTGCAGAGCAGCCAAGCCTCACCAGCTGCAGCATTGATTTATACCAGGATCTGAGCTCAGCAGCTGCAATTATTTTCTAAACAAGGCAAAACAAACCCCATCGGGAATCTTGGGGAAGACTTTTCTTAATGAGTGAAGAAATGCTGGAAATGGGTGACATTCCCACCCATTTCCAGCATTTTCCCTCCCAGCAGAGGGGAATTACTGTCCAGAGTTTGAAAATCAGGTGGTGCCCCTATCTGCATCTTCATGTGCCCAAATACCTTCAAAATCCAGCTTTAAGAGCACTCAGCTTCTGGAATCTCACAGGGGGAATGCTGAGGAATGAAAGAAATGGAATTTCAGGGCCCTTCATTGCTTTGATTGTAAAGAAGAAACAATACTGTTCAACAGGTAATCAGAAATCAGAAAAAAAACCCAACATCAAAAGTAAGGCTGTGATGGTGCCACAAGTAATTATTTACAATGGGTTCAAATGTTCAGATTCAGCACCTTTGTAAAATGAAAAACCTTTAATATGACAAATATCACGTATCCCAGTGGTACCAACTGTGTTAACAACTGGTCATTGCTTGCTAGGTTGAATGTCTAAGTTGTTAGTGAATAAAAATCTAATCTGGGATTGATTAAATATACCTACATTTTATTATTTCTCGTAATATATATGATGATTAATATGCCCTCTGGTGTGATACAACACCATCTGTTCGAATTGCACTTACAAGAAGTTGTTTAGTTAGAAAAATTGCAAAAATTGAGTATCTCTAAATGAACTGAGTAGTATTTATTGGAAGATCTGAAGTACCTAGAACTACAACAACAACAAAAAAATTTTGCCTACAATACATATTTCCCTCTTTCTCTGCATAAATCTCATTGTTCCTTTTCTATTTTCAGGGCCTTGCGAGCATTTCAAGCGTGGTTCAGGGCAATATTTTGGTTATGGTAATAATAAATAGTGTTTGTCTTCTACCTCCATATTTCTGCTGCTAATTGAAGGGTCATTAAAAGCTTTTTGGTTTGGTACACGCCTTTGAGCAGGAAGAGAGAAATTTGCCAAGTCCGTGGAACTGGAGAAGCCATTCATGCCGACCTCAGGCAGAAAATTTCGGATTTTTGCCAAAGCAAGGAGGTCAGGGTTGAGGTCTACATGTGATGTTTAGTGAGTTTAATTAGAAGAATTTCGTAAATAACAAGGAGGAGCATTATTACTGAGACAAGCTAGCCTCAAATGCAAGTTATTGGTAGAGAAATGAAATATCACTGGTACAATTCTAAAAATATTTTTAATTATTCCAAGAAATGGAATGCTAATACACATTTACAGGTAGCATTCTGATGAGAGGCCTGTATTAATAATATCGTACTTGAAGGGTTTATTTCTTTTTGCCACCAAGAAACCCACTCTGAAATAATTTTTCATCTTTAACTGCCATCAATTTTGTATTCATATTTCATTTATAGAATATGCTGACAACTGCACAGCGTGAGATATTGTAAGAAAAATGCTTGATTTAATAGCTTTTCATTATAATATTTCCAGCATAATCTTATGATTAGCTTCCTGAATCTTAACATTGCAAACTACATTTTCCCCCAAAAAAAACCAGAAAAGGAATTTAATGTTTATAATTAGAGCAGCAACACAGTCCTAACACAAGCAAAGAGCTACTTAAAATCTTAATTGAAAACTAAATATTATGCTTTGTTGAAGTATCTCTTTTAAAAATGGCTTTACAAGCAAAAGGAATCATATATTTAAAATAAATAAAGAATATTTGAAGAAAATAAATAAAGAAAATTTGAAGAAAACATCCCTTTTCTTTAGGAAGTTTCAGAATTGATAAAAACATTACCTATAGCGAGATGCCTTTTGATGATATGAGGTTTAAGCACTGCAGTCAGGGAGGTTCTCTCTAAAGGAAAGGGGAATCCATCCTCTACGTGGGGCTGGATGCCATTGAACACATGCAGAGCAACTCCATGGAATATATGGAGTTTTTACCTCACTTCAGGCATTCCACCCTTCCCACCCAGTCACCGGTTGGGTTTTTTTTCGTTTGCTCCAAACATGTGGGCAGAACGTAGGCTGGCAGGGATAAGGGAAGAGGGGATTTAATAATCATCTTTACTCTACATTTTCATCATGAAAATAAATGCAGGGAAGATGGCCAAGAAGGAGAAGTCTGCGCAAGCAAAAGGATCCATGAAATTCATTTCCATTCTGGCACGGAGAGGGAAGAAGAATGAAATTGCACTTAGCAAAATTCTGTTTGGGGGCAGAATAAGCAGCTGCGCACTGCTTCTTACACAGAACTGGGTGCTTTTACTTCTTTTTTAATCAATGTTAGATACCAGCAAAAGTCAGTCTTTGATTGCCAAGCATGGATCCTGATGCCACTACTCAGCTTTGGATTTCTCATGGAGGTAATTGGAGCTGGAAGTCAATCTTCAATGTTGTTTTACATAGAAAGGACTAGAAAAGAGAAGGAAGTTAAAGAGTGCGCGTGAGACCACTCAATACGGAATTAGGAAGAGAAAGAAAGAGAACAAAGTTGGGGGTGAAATGCAATAGTTGTCTCCAAAGAAAAAAGGCTTAGCTTCAGAGGCATTCCAGAAGGTGAATAATTGTTTTACAAAAATTTATTCATGACAGCTGTCATTCATCATAAATTCATTTCCTTTGATAAGAACTGAGGTTTTCTCTGCCAGCCAGTATTGACACCGACTTTGCCAGGTATTCAGTTGTTTCTGATAAGCAGCATTAAATTCATTGATAGGAGTGGATCCTGAGCCAAGGAGAGGCTAAATTCAAACTCGAGTTCCATGTATAGTCCTGGAGACTTTTGTGAGTGTGTCCCTAAGAAAGGCACAGAGAATACGAAGTTATTGCTCTTGCCCAGCACGGCTCCTACTCTCTCTCTCTCTCAGAGAAATTTCCCTTTGCATCTGTGGATCACGATACCCCACAGAAAAAGACAGAAATATAAAGATTCAGAAATGTGTAGCCTGAAGTTATTTTTGGCAATTATTTTACTGGGTCAGTAAGAAGGAAAGTGTTAAAAACTTGTCCCGTTTTTACATGGAGGTCACAATGGGCTTCAATGCCAAAAAAACCCCTTTTCTGGCCTTCAAATATAGTCTTTATGGTCTTCTTTTTCTCTTATTTGTCAAGAAAATTGCTTTATATAATTCACTTACTTCCTCTGGCTTTAAACACAACTCCTTTGTAATCATTGAAAGAATATCTAATGATCTTTCCCCCTAAAAGCTAAAAAAAAACCTCCAGCTGAAGAATGAATACTAACCTGGATTAAACACCCATAAGAAGCATTTTAATATAAACACACACATGGCATTTTCTTACCCATTTTCATAGAGGCATTTTAAGTGCATTTGTTCTTTTTTTTGGCATCAAATTGAAAATGGATATATTTTAAATGTTGTTAGAGTTCCTTGGCTTGCAATATAATTTAAAAAAACAAAACAAAAAAAAAACAACAAACCACTTTTCAGAATGAATAACCTAAAAACTTCATATATCCCAATTTTTTTTTCGGTGTTCACTGTTTTAAAGTGGTGAAACCTACACCTGAGTCAAGTGCATTGGAGGAGAGGTTAAAAAGAAATTGAAGACCATGCTAGCTTTGGCAGTAGTCAGTGGTTTGGCGTGGGTTGTTTGAAACTCCCAGTTTCCAGCTCCTCGAGGGGCCCTGTTTAAATGCACTTTGCCCTACCTGTGGCGGGGATTGGCCTCACATCTGCATTTTCCTCTCTGAACAGGGGCAGGATTTGCCTTCCCCAGACCCTCTCAGTGGGGATCAGCGTGAGAGGAGCAGTCACTGACGGCAGTGGAAGCAGGATTTCTGTCCCAAAGTCTGACACCACTCAGCCCATTCCCCTGGTGGGGTCCATGGAATCTCCAGGAAGGCAGAAGGGCTCCGTGCATGCTCGCTGTCACCCGGCAGCTGAGTGACACCAGCACACCCACGGGCCTTCAGCAGCCCCAGCTCAGAGCAAACCAGCGCGGCTGGGAGCAGGTGAGCAAGCCCTTCAGTAAATATAAAAGTTCAAGATGGTTCCTGTTAGCACAGAAAACCTCTCTCCCCAGCACGAGCCAAGGGCTGACAAAGTTCTATACAGAGCACACCTTTCGTTTGACAGAAAACATGGCTAAAACCCTGATTCTAAATAGGAGAAAATGCCTGGCCACTTGCAAAGGATCCAAGAACTTTATTATGACAAATTTTGAGGGCACTATTGAAGATTTCAGAGCACAAAGGCCTGCACTTTCATGGGTAAGTAAAAATAAAGTAAAACACTTTCAAACTAAGATGAAACAGGAGTTTAAGCCACAAGAGTTGATCTCAGTCACGAATCTTTGAAATCACACAGTGCATCCTTACTTCTCTTTGGTGGAAAAGAAAGACACAAATCTAGTGTGCTGTTCTTTATTCTTGTATCACTGCTGAAGGGGACTCCACTGACTCAAAAATGTTTAAACTGTGTTTAACTCAAAAGTTCTTTATTCTTGAAGGGGACTCTACTGACTCAAAAATGTTTAAACTGCGTTTAACTCAAAAGTTATGCTAATACTCGGTGTTCACAGTAAAATGGGTAAGAGCAGAGAAACTTAGTTGGTTTTTCCCCCTTGCAACTTTTTAAAAAAATAAATCCTTGGTAATTCTAACTGAGTTCTAGCAAGGCATAGTGAATATAGAATATCATATCATAAATCAAGTTAATATTATTAATTTTTTAAAACAGCTCTGTCTGGGCAATTAGGTGGAAATAGGTGACCTGTCTGTGCTAACACTCCCAGATGGGGCTGAATTATGTTAGGAAAAATACCTTAAAGAAAGAAAAAGGAAGTAAATATGATAAGCAAAAATATTTTTGGGGGGAAACAAATTAAAGGTTACGAGTGAAAAGAACGCAGATGAAAGAATGAATACAAATTAGTGAAATCAAGGTGTGACAAGATTAACTCACAGAATTAGAATACCAGAATTACCAAGATTCAAGGCTGATAGATTAGAAAGATCAGAAATCCACAATTTGTACTTTCCCAGTTTTCTTTTTATAGAAATCAAAGCATAGAAACCTTTCTGCAACCCGAAAATCCACACTTCCTTACGTCTTGTAAGGAACACGAAGAACATTCCCATGTATACAGGCGCTGTGATGCCTGACTTCCTTCTAACTTCTCATTTCTACAGAATTTAGGAGAATTTGCAGCAAAACACTCCCATTTTACATTCCGTGTGCCATGGCTAACACAACTTCACGGGCACCTGGGGAACCAGCAGGAGCGTGGCAACAGCTCCATCAATCCATTAAATTTCTATATATTAATAAAATGCACTGCGAAACACCTTCAGCAACATTCTCGTGAGCCCCTAACTGCCTGTGACATGCAACCAACAAATTGCAGGGCTCGGTAGAGCTCTGCATCCTCTCTTGGCAACATCAAAATTGTTCCTGCAACGCAGCTGCTGGGCACTTGCAGCATCTTTTTAAGTAATATGCCTCAGTATTTAAATTTGTAAAAAGGAAACCTTATTTGCTTATTAAAGAAAAGCCCTAATAATTAAAAAAGACATGAGGCTCATTTTCTTTAAAATAAAATGCTGTGCATGTAGGTATAGGGAGAATTGACAATATGGAGCACGTCAAAAAACCCAAAAATGTGCAAAAGTTAAAAGTTCAATTAATAGTTGTTCAAATATTTGTTTAGTTGGCCACAGATACAAAAGTATCAGAATAACGTGTTTATATATATTACTTTAACAACTGGTGCCAAAAGGAAAATTCTCAATTAAAAAAAAAAATCATGGCTATTAATATTTAAAAGTCATTATTTGTAGCCAAGCAGCAAACAGCTACTGTAAATACCTTTACACTTACGGTTTTTATGCAGATCAACATAAATAACACTGTTTAACCAAAATTCTCTGACACTCAACCTTCATATCTGTGTTGACAAGATTCTCCAATGGTTTGTTACCATACAAAAGAGTGGGACAAATTACTTATTTATATATACAAAACATGCTTATAAAGGCCAGCTGCAGGTATTTTTTGGAAAGTGCATTTTAATAAGGTCCTATTCAGTGGGGGAACAAATGGGGGGAAAGTAGTTTGCACTACAGAGTTTAGTGCAAGAGCTTTCCCTTTTTCTAACAACGAAATCAATCATTTGTCCAGACTGTGGGGAGTCAGAGTTAGTTACTGAAAAGAGCTCCATATATAAACAAGTCAATAACTCATTGTGTGTTATTGTTGCGCTGGAGAAGTCTGCTTTCAAAAAGCTGCCCCTGCCTCTCGGAGAATGAATGTCACTGTATTCAGAGCGGCAGAGAGGGGCCCTTTGTGGCCGGCCAGCGCTGCCGCTGCCGTGTCTGTATGGGAACAGGGAAGGGCTGTCCCGGGAAGGGCACAGCATCACCTCGGCACAGCCCCGGCGCCGCTCTGGGCACTCCTGGCCGGAATTCACGCCGTTCATCCACGCCACTGCGCGTATTTGGAAATATCGGTTGCATTTCACCAACGTAAAATGGCCAGAGGCCAGAGGAAAGCACAAACTCGAGCGCTTTATCTGGGACAGTGTAAGGAATAACACTCTAAATACAGCTAGCCTTACGGTTCTCTCAGTAAATATCGGTTTAGAGCACATAAGTGAACTTTGCCATGTCTTGGCACCATTTCGTGTTTTTTCTTTAAGAGAGAATAAACCCCACAGTTATTGAAGCCTCTCAACTCAGACTTGGGGGAGAAAAAAAAGAATTAAAATGTTATTTTTGTTCACCTAGCTAAGCTTAGGGCAAGAACCCTTATCCTCCAGCCCAAACAGTTAAAATAATTTCTGACCTCTGAGATTGAACAATAAAAATTGGAGGTGCTGCAAACAATATTGTCATTTCACAGGGGAACTCGGCAGTTGCCTTCATACATACATGTGAAGCTGTTCACGTGTAGAAGTGTTTTAAAGAGCATTCCTCCTCTAGGTTGGACTTTTCTTAACAATTACAAACTTCACTAATTTTAAAGCACTTCCTTTTTCATTTAAAAGCAATACTCGATGTATTCTTTACACTGGTGCAAAAATCGAAATTTCTTTTCCGTTGAGCCTAATAAATCTGGAGGGAAAAGTCATGACCTCTGCATCATCCTGTGGAATGGCACAGGCTCACACAGGAAACAAGCTTCATCCATGCCTCAAAATATAAACAACACTTCCTTAGACTACAGAGCACTGCTTAAGTAATGAAGAAATATGGATGAAGCAGCAACATTTTCCCACCGAAACACCATGATGAACGCTCAGTACATTTTAGGAGGCAGATCAATAGGGAAAGCCCAACAGGAGCAGCTCATCAATACGGTTTCAGAGTGTAAAATCCCGATTGCACTGCACAATCCCAGCTATTACACGGATTTGCAGCTCACAGCTGATCAGGTCTGCGCAAACCAGCACGGCTCTGAGGAGCCCGCTGCACTTATCCTGGATTTTGGGAATTCACTGCTCTCTCTTGCCTTGGAATCTCTGTGGGGTGGAGTACACTGCAAAGCTCCCTTGCGGTTGGAAACTTATCATTTTTAGCAGATTTTATTATCAGAGTCAACGACATTTCTAGTTGTTCCTTTTGTCCCTTAAGGAGTAATGACATCCTGCATTCCAGGGAAAGCAGTGACATCCTGGGTGAAAATAATCACTGAGGAACTCAGAGAAGGTACAGGAGGTGAATCAAATAAAAGCAACAGCTGGTAAAATTGAGGATGAATTTAGAAGTTCTGTTAAAACCCAGACCTTTTATGGTTCTTCTGAGTAAAACCATGGAGATTGGGCCTACACCTCAGCAGTTTCTGAGAAAAGG
>VYZT01059380.1:0-2500 GCA_013400735.1 Pomatostomus ruficeps | reverse complement strand
AAAGCTGTTTTCAGTTCTGAGCTGTATATTGTCGTGACTGCACTCGAACACAGAGATGCGCCAAGAGAGACGATTGGTATTCTGAATTTCAGAGATTAAACCAATCTGTTTGTGATTGATGTCACCTTTCCACTGACATTGTGTTTTACCTCACCCTGTCTCTCATATTCCTAATGGAATAGTTCCAAGTGGCTACTGCTCCCCTCATTCCACCTCTCCTTAATCCCCAGCCCCTTTGTGCTCCCTCTGGGTTTTGCCCTCCTCCTGGTGTGGGACGTCTGCTCCCCACAAAGGGATTAGGGGCAGGCGCTTCCTTTGCTCTCACCCGCGGGGTCTGGCAGCTCAGCAGCTGCTGCACACCAGGGCCACTCCAGGGAAATCTTCCCCGGATTTTGGCTGGGGCACGTGCCCAGAGCCCTGTGCTGCACACTGCCTGACGTGGCTGAGCCAAGTGTGTAAGAATTCAAACGGCTGAGAGCTGAGAACCCAAGCTGAGAAGCCGAGGTGAGACCCAAACTCCATGTGACGCAGCCCAGAAACTCCACTGGGATTATGTGGGATCACAGTGTGATGCTGAGAAAGTAAAATGTAAAGAACCCCGTTTTCCTTTGATTGCCATTCCTCTAAAAGGAGATGGAGACCATCTCTGCAATCTCCCATGATTTAACACCCAAAGGATGGCCAAGCACTGGAAGAGCTGCCCAAGGAAGTGGGGGAGTCACCATCCCTGGGGGTATTTTAAAGATGTGTAAATGCGGCATTTTGGGACATGGTTCGGTGGTGGACTTGCCAGTAATGGGTTAATGACTGGACTCGATCTAAATGATTCTGTGGTTAGAAACTCTTGGACAAGGTGCCATATAAAACACATTTTGTGCAGAATACAGCAGGAAAAACAGAAAAACCCGATAGAAATTATTGTCATTACTTTGGTATGAAGTAAGTGCCTTAGACATGAAAGCTCAGGTGGATTGTCAATTGTCTGAACAGCATGCAAGCATAAAATATGAAATAAAAAGATGATTGACTTGAAAGAGTGCAAAAGCATTAGGAGAGGAAAACCAAAACTGAGGGCCTGTGATGTTATGCATCTTTTATGAAGGGACTAAAGCAAAAATGTTTCATTAAATAAATGTGGTTTTAGATAGGGTGTGAAGGAGAGAGAAACAAATGGCTCCCAGACAGCAAAGGTGTGTTGTTCAAACAGGTGTGGCCTTTGGCAGGATTTTCCAGTTGTCAGGGCAGCCCCACTGGTGACAGCAGAAATGGAAACAGCGCAGCTGTAAATGCTGCAGTGTGAGGGTGTGGGAGAGGCCAGGTACCTTTCATTTGTCCACGTGATGTAGGAATAGATGAACAAGTGCTCACTCAGAACAAGCCAGGCTTTGCCTCTGTCACGTGGGACACTTGGCCTAACTCACAGACAATAAAATCCTCTGCTTTCTGAAAGTTAATGCCACTTCTCCAGTCCTTCACTCCTGGGTTAGCCTAAAAGATAAACTGATTTCGCTGTTGTCATCTTGAAGCACTTCGTGAAAATGCATCTTCATGCTTTCTTTAAGGTTTGGGGTTGGGATTTTTGTCTTTTGGGGGGTTGGGGTTTTTGATTTGGCTTTTAATGGCTTGTTTTGTTGTTCTTCTTGCTCATATGGCTAAAAAAACAGTCATCCCAGAACGTAATGGACACAAAAGGCCTTAGATGTTATTGGGGGAAAAAGTCATTCTCAGAGAGAAATTTAAATCCTAGTTTTTACTTATAATTATAATGCACATTTTTCTAGACCATCTGTTTTTCTATCCAGGGCTTCCAACTGTTCCCTCGCTCCAATGTTATCAATTGATTGGCCGCACTTCTCGACAAACTGTATTTCTCTCTCATGCAAAAGGTTCATACTATAGCTCCAGGACTGTGGTCTCCCAAATCACTCACTGCAAGCATCATTCATCCCAAAGTAACACTGCGTTTGGGGGGATTTTTTGGGGGTTTTTTTGCTTCATTATTTTAATAAGAACTACTTTCAAGATCTCCTCCACAACTTCATGAGCACAGCACAAAGACTCAGGACCATTCTCTCCAGATTTAACTGACAACTTCAAAGCTAGAGAGCCACAAGCAGGGTAAGGTTAAGGGCTAGATTTGCTGGCCAAACACATGGAATGCTCTACAAACAGTGAATGTTCCATGCCCAAATGGTGAAACCTCAATAACAGCTGGTGTAGGTAGGGAAGGAATAAGAAAACAAAAGAAATTTGGAAGGGGATTACAGAGTAGGGCTGGAATAAATATTTGTCAGAGGTCAATGCCAGAACAGTCAGCACCTGAAGAATATCTCATTTCACCATCATCATTCTGACAGCATTTAGCAACACTTTTAATGGCTTTGAAAGACTTATTAATAAGTAAGGCTCCCAATGATCATCTCTTTCTTATGCTGGCTGTTTAATAAGTCATTAATTTCTTTAAATTTAACCACCTCTAGAGTTTTAGTGTAAAAAGAGG